>JAYRBW010144389.1:0-14828 GCA_036023295.1 Invenusta paracnida | reverse complement strand
AGAATAATTATTGATATTTCTGTTATATTTGATTAGTAAATGATAATTATTTATTCAAATAAAATTGCTGTAAAATACCCACGAAAAACAATATCTCATTAACGTATATAATATTCAATTTGTTTGTATTAAAAGTAATACATTTTATAATAAAAAATAAATATGTTTCACTAGCACAAATGAAAAGAAATAAACAAATACATAGAAGTCAATAGATTCTTTCATGTTTTCAAATATTATCGATTGTTTATTATAACTAAATTTTTGCATGTTTATAACCATAACGAGCAGAATTGATTGCTTACGATAAACTGCTAACTGACAATTTTTGCGGTTATATATAATAAACGATTCCTGTTAGCATAACTAAATTTATAAACTTGCATCGGCGATTATTTTCAGTTATTCATAAAGTGTTGTTTTAAATAAGTTTATTATTATAACCTAGAAAGTCATAATTTTGACGACATAAACAATTATGCGTTATTATTATCCCGTAACGACCGGATTGGTAATTTTTATCACAAATAAATAAATACCATATCTAATAATATTACATTTCAAATAACGCCTAGCCGTTTTGTGTAGTAATAAATCGAGAAGTGATTTCATTTCACAGTTCAGTTCATTTTATTTTTTGTGGATGCCAACGCTCTAGTAGCCACAGGCGCAATTCGTATAAAGGGACTCTACTTCCAATAGAATGCAGCGGAAGCAATAGAATAGTAGAAGCTACACATTTACCATTTATTTCTAAATATAGTCTATTTAAAACTATATGCTGCGTATTAGAAATCAATTCATAATATTTTTCAAGCTTTTCATAAAATGATTTTTTGTATAACTAATGTTAAAACAATTTTTTTCCTAAATATTATGTATATTGAAGTACCAAAATGTATGTATTCTTTATTTTTTTGAAAAATACGTTAATTTATTTGTATATGTAATATATTAAATTTAATTTGAAATAAATATTTAGTTCAAACTATTAGATCCATAGTGTTACAAATGGAAACATTATTGTTTGAGGCATGATTTTAACCAGAACTTAAGAAATCTGAACCTTAAATATAGATCATTTTTAATTTCTTATTTTTATAGAACATATGACCCAAGTAAAGCTATATTTATACTTAATATATAATTCGAATTAACATATATAATTTACATATAACAAAGTGAGTTGGCAATGAATATTTTCTCATATAAAAATTCCATATTTTACCAAATTTTAAAATTCTGAGCGAAGAAGGATGATCACCATAAGAGGTTTCATCTTTGATCTACGAAGACTTAATGTTGCAGAACCGTAAATACTGTTGGTCAGTTTGTTCATGTTTTCGTTGAACGATTCGAAAAGGTCATTCGTGTTACTTTGAGCATCTAACATCTTTTCAGTCATCCAAACTATATGTTTTGCAGCGGAAGAGCCTCTCAAATGCTTCCTGGGCGTTGCAGTGTTCGGTTATTGACCTCTCGTACCAACGCTGCAGAAGACATGGAGGATTCAACGACTCTAACAGGAAGATCTCGACAGCTCCTTTCAGTGAAGATGAATTCTCTGCTTAATGTGAAAGTCAGCTTTGTGAACTTTGCTTTCGAATTCCTCGCTGAGAATGAATAATCTATAGATTTCGAAGACATTCAAGTTATCTGCGATTGACTTTCTCTACATAATCGCTTCTCGTGTCGTCACCAACTCCTTTATTTTATTTACCAACTCCAAATGTTTTTACATTTAGTATTAGTAGGTGAATCAGTTTAAATTAAGAACGAAAGAATGCATCTACAATTATATCGATCCATGTGATTACATGGATAAATATAATTAATAAATATTATAAATATAATTACATACTCATTTGTTTGTTATATTGATATTACAAGTATAAATAAAATTATATAATTAGAAAGTAGAACACGGAGATAGAACACATTTGTTAGACATTTAACTCTAGTTTCTTGGCAAGTCATCAGAAATGTACAGCCAGCAGTGGGAACAAATGTATCAAAATTATATAACGTTTATTTGAGAATTTTGTACATCATTTATCAACTACGGCAACTAATGTATAAAACATGTCTATAAAAAGCACTTATTGCAAATTTATTATAATAATAATATAATAATTAAGCCTATATATATTTTAGTATCAATATTATTATATACAGTATATAATAATTATATATAACAATTATATATATTAGTATCAATATATTAGTATAAATATTTAGTATCAATTGGGAATTGTGATACAAATTAAGAATTGCAGGGAACATTTTACATAAAGTGATAAATAAACAAAGTACAAATAGAACGGCATTAATAAACGGAAAAAGAGAAAGGTTAGAAGATATAGTAGTTACACACTAAAAAAATATAAAGTGGTCGATGAACATGGTGAGACATTTCTTCAAGAATCTTATACTTTGTGTATTCCGTCTGCGGTTTAGGTCAGGCAAGCAAGATTCAGAGTAATCTGATCTACAAATAGTCCTATGGGCTCGGCGCTGCTGTTTTTAAATTTCTCTTTCTAATTGAGTTCGATTACAACAAATAATGGGTTACGGTATTCCAGAATAGATCGTGTTAATGATTTGTAAGTGTTTAAAAGGTCCATTTTGGCGTAAAATTGCTTAAAAAATATATACGGCGTTTTTGAGGCACGTTTGATGGTACCGAAATGTGTTTATTCCACTTGAGGTCACTGCTATTTAGAGTGAATTGAGAGAGAGCGATGGGTTATAAAGTACTGTCAAATCTTGAGAAGCAAATTTAGTTACAAATTCATGGATTTGAAACTCATACAATTTGATTTGGTATGATCAGTATTTTGAAAGGGTAAACTATATTAGGATTGATCAAATTCAAATGAGGGTTGAGGGTTCCGTGTAGATATGTTGAAGATTAATTCTAATTAAAGTATTATCAAGGTAAAAGTTCATACATGGGGAGTCTTTTACAATATTAAAAAGATTTAGTGAGTTACACAGGTTTACGATTTAAAATTTATTAAAGTCAACAGCACAGTGATGCAAAAGTCGAAAGAAATATCTGGAAGATGCTCGGTTGTCGAGATTATTAATGAGGTATTCGTTAATTATACATTAATTTACTTTTTGAATAGCAAGTCGAATATAATTACATACGATGATCAGGTGATGCGTAAAGGATACGAAGACGCAAATTTTAATGAAAGGAGGTATATTTTCCAGGTGGATTTACTTAGTCTTTATATCTTGTTTGGTGTAGACACAAACACCGCCACCTATTTTATGCTCCAGCCATGGCGGAAAACCAAATAGTTAGGAATATGAATTTCAGCGTTATAGTAATATTAGTATTCAGCCCCCATTTCAGTGATTAAAATAATACTAGGAGAGAAACAGGTTGCGGTGCACGAAGATCTTCAATTTTATTATTAATAGATCTAATGTTAGCTAAAAAAGGAGAAAGATCAAAACAAATTAGGGCAACTATTTACAATATTTTTAAATTTACTCACGAATCCCCTTCTTAAAAAACCTGGTAGTTCAGGTCAACGACACATAATATGATGTTGTTGATTGTGTAATCGTCTGTTGGTAATAATTTATGACGTCGGCTAGTTTTGCTCATAGTCTTGCATTTTGCCGCTGAGTCGAAATTTCTGTAGAATTTCTTTTCTTTAGTGGCTTTCGACTTTTTTATAAAGGCGAATTTTTGTTCAGACGAAGTTAAGACCACTTTAATGGGCCAGTTCTTGTTCGGGATTTGTTTTCCTAGTATGAATGAGCTGACCTTGTCAACTAGTAGTCCAACGATGGTCAGTATGCTATTAATGGTATCCTTAGTATTTTATTGGAATTATGTGGACAATTGTGTTGGCAGATCTATGTTTAGTCTCCAAGTTGTCTATAAATACAGCTTGATTGCGCAGAGTTAACTTCAGATTATTGTTCTCTTTCTTCTGGGTGTTTCCGATATGTAATAGTTTTTCTGATTGTGTGTTTGTTTGGTGAATTCAGTTATCAGATCTGTGCGGAGGATTCAATAGTGTTATTAAAATTATCAACAGTAAGCAATTGATTATTTGAACCGCGGTGCGTTTCCACTGGATGATCGAGAGATGATGCAATAGAGTGAATGCGTGAAATCTAGGTTAATATTGAAATTTAAAAAATGAATGAAACTACCAAAAAACACAGCAAAAAATGCATCCAAGTGCGATGCAGAAAAGTTCACATATAATAGAAAATATGTTATACATTTTCAATTATATTTGTAAGCTATTCCATACTAAATTTAAATTTAGTTTATTTTTTGTTAATATAATTCAAAATGAAATAGATGTCACAACATCTAATTTTTACCTGTACAATAATACTGTATGACTTTATTTTTGTAATACGCGTACCTATAGTTTATAATTATCGTAATAAACAAATACTAGTACACGACTAATAATAATAATTACAGACATGAATGTATAGACGCAATACCAGCTAAACCCATGAGTAAGTAGTACGGATTTGAACGCTGGACCACTGGATTGTAAGCCTCACGTTCTAACCATTTGACCATCGCCCCCTAAAAGTTTAACGTGGTAAAGCTTATTTAATCTTTCACATTCGTGTATGACTCATTGGATTGCAAGCCACACTGTCTAAATAATAAACTTTTGCAGGATCAAACTCCCGATACTGCCCTACTACTATTGTAATATGTTTAATGTTCACATTGTATCCCACAAATAGACCAATTTTTTTCTTATTGATAAATGTGAGTTGGAAGTGGCCTTTGAGCTGAATAAATTTACTTACTCGTGGGTTTAGCTGGTATAGCTTAGAGACCGCTTCCAACTCACATTTATTGATAGTACATGACTGTATAAATGATTATAACAAATGATTCTAAATATGTTCCACATCAATGGTATATCAAAAACATTTTCATACATATCTCTCCATAGAAATTTATAAGTTTATTTGGATGTATACAATAAACGTATAACTCTTTTCATACATACTATTGGCTATATAGACATAGTTTTATATACACAAATATCTTTATTATCAAATAAATTTTAACAATTAGATTTCATATTTTTGGTTATTGTATTTGTATGGATTATGTCATCTAACAATTTAAAAATAATCGATTCAATTCACGTTTTCGGTTATTATATCGTCATTGGGGGATTAAACAGACACATTTCCAATTACTAACGTAGCCGATTAGTTTTTAAGTTTTCGGATATGATATTAGTTTTCATTATTTAAATCGCTTTAATTATTACAACCTAATTGACATAAACAACCGAGGATAATCTGAAACAAGAAAAGGCCTAATAAATATATACTTTTTATATATTTAGTTTAATTATTATTTTTTTACTGCGTTGATTATAATTTTTCCTTTTATCAATTGAGTTGTAGACACTACCCGGTGATCAACATTCACCAAGTTTATTTAATTTTTTCTAATTTGTTCAAAGTTGTGGCAAATGAAATTTTCAACTATATATAAATAATGAAATAACGCGGTTAAATTTGCATATATCATATAATATGTACACTAAATTATGCTTATATATTTAATACAGATTCTTGTGCATAAGAGTTTTTATTTTATGGTTATTTAGTTATATTTATTTTATATAGGAAATACGAAAAAAATCAGTTACTGATACTTACCAACGTTTTCACCAACTGTGTAGTATGTTATATCAAGACATGAATAAACGTAGAAGACAAGTATAAAACTATGCATTCTTTGTATATTTCACTCAATTGTCGATTATGCTTATACAGCTTCGTAGATAACGGTATTATTATTATTAACAGTACATATTTCAAATTCTGTTAGCAAACACATTTCACTATATACATCATAATAAAGTGGATTGCATATATATACACATCGTCATTTATGAACACTATGTCCTAGTTGTCTTCCAATAAACATTCGTAGTAAAACTCAAGGTAAGTAAATTAAAGTAACAGCCAATCCCTATCAACTTTAAATGGAGATTGTAAATAGTACTTTTTTACTGTAATTTATATTTATTTTCAGATATTTAGATTAATTGCATAATTTTATATAATAAATGAATTTGAGTATGAAATTCGTATTATGTTGTTTTATTCTGTAAAATAAATAAAATGTATTACTTGTTTTATATTACAATATTACTATGCTAAAAACTCTATGTATGTATATATGACACGATTATCAAACTGATAACAAAGTAAGACATTTAGTCAGTGTGGTTATCAATCAATCAATTACAATATCCCATTATCTTCATATATGTATATCCCAATAAATATGAATAATATATCTTGCTTAATTATAATAGACTTGACTAATGTTATAATACCAGAAATTTCAATAGCAACCAAAACCAAAAATTTAATCTGATATATTGTACATTAAAAGCAAACACTTCTTAATATTATAGAATATACTATTACACAAAATATTAGCGAAAATTAAAATAAAAAATGCAGTATATTACTGCGAATTTTTATGTCAGACGAAATATTACAATTCAATATATTACACATGTTAAAAAGTTTAGATGTTTGAATTATTCGCAGATCTGCCTTATTTATACTATAGTACATACCAAATATCCTACTAGCTACAACGTAATTTATCTAATATAATGTTCATATATTTATAATAAGAACTTTACAAAACTATGGAAGTACTTTTATATATCTGGTTAGGATAGCCAATAGTGTCGCTGACACAACTGTATAATTAGCGACAATTTATTGGACCATTTTTTATAATATGTTTATGTTTTACATTCTATGATCATTTAAATTATAAATGTGCAGATAAATATAATTTATATTTGAGGATAATTTACTAAAATAATCTTTGCCGTAGATTATTTAACACGGTTATTTAAATAAAATATAACTATTTATAAATATGATATTATTCATATTTATGTGAGTTATATTACCTACTATGTTTGAAATATCTAAATACACAATTTTGCTTAATATCTATACACATGTTTAAAATACTATAAAGAGACGAAATACATGAATTCATTTAAAAAAATTGTACAGTTCGCCTATTCCTTATAAATGAAATAAAACCTTAATTATGATGAGATACTTGTTGCTTAGTTTATTTTAAATTGTATCGTAGTGATAAACAATACTTCTCATCTGTAAAGATCATTATTATTTATTTAAAAAAAAACTATTAAATTACATTTCAAAAAGGACACATTGTCATTGTTTTACAAAAGAGGACAGAAATAATGGTATTTCGTGTCACTTTCATATTGAAAATAAAGTTCATAGATCCAATATTTAAAGCACAAAGGATATCAAATTTATTTAATAAAATGTAAACCATCTCAGTTTCACGGTTTAAATAATTTAACTCTTTTTGTATTATGAATAATATTACCTGTATAGATGTTTTGATATTACAAACAGTAATAAAAACTAATGAAACGAGATATCAGATGAGTTGTTACTTCCATCCTATTATGCGTTGTATATTTTCGGTTATCATTTCTGAAGTAATGCTTTATTGTTCTTTAAAGTCCATGTAGTTAAGGCTTTGTAATGAGATATATTATTTTTCTACTAAACTTTTTATGATGAACAGTCTAAAACTTTCAAATTATTATTTCAAATTTGTGATGTTTGGCCATTTTATTTTGCTTATAATTGCTTAGATTAAATAAATAAATAAATATATATATATTATACAACATTGATGTGATAATAGTATATTACGTACTGCGATTAGCGGGAGATAAAATTCGAGAAGCACAATTACACCCGAGGCCGCAGGCCGAGCGTATTAATTGTACTTCGAGGATTTTTTCCCCGCTAATTAAGGTATGTCAATGTCTTTTTTGTTTTGTTTTATATGCCCGTATGAACAAAAAAGTTACTTGCCTAGGTTGCATAAAACGAAAATTCTTAATATTCTTATGTTATTAATTATTATTACATTATTAGTTATTAATCAATATTTAATTCATGATTTCAGCTAAACTAAATATTATTTTTCAAATTTGGAATCAAGATTTAATTCAAGATTTCAGCTAAATTTTTTATTAAGATGGCAAGTACTGTTGTGGCTGATGCTCTTTGCGATATCAAGAGTATTGATGTTTACAAAAGTTTAAATCTTTCGAAAAAAATGCGGGAGATAAAACATTTTATCTACCGCATTTTTTAAATTGAATTTGAAAGATTTGAGGGAGATACAAAGTTTTTATCGTTCTAGGGACATATAAAACAGAAATAAAGAGATATATATGTTTGTATGTGTAATACATAGAAATATTCCAAACATCTATTTAACAATTAGTTACACAGGAAATGTTTTTAGCTACAATCAATTTTTGATACCATAGTAATTATCTTTTTAAAATAATCTATACTACTATTGAGTAGTAAAGCATCATATTATTATTATTATACAAAACAAATTTACAATACAAATTTTAAATAAAGCATTATAATTATATTTATCTCTTTAAGTTCTACTAATATCCCTAATTTGTTATTTCAGAGAAAAATAGTTTTACTTTGTACCTTGTTAGCTAAAATTTTATTTTATTATATTTCATTATATTTTGTTATGGTCTACTTATGTCAAAATACTGTATCTTAAAAAAGATAAGTGATCCGGAAACAAAGTATTTTGTGTAAATTGTACCTTATAGACGATGTCTAATGAAAAATAGGTAATTTTAGAGTTAGGACCTTCTTTTCTTTTGGCGATTTCTGGAGTATTTTAGAACTGCTGATATATAAAAATCTTATAAATCTATGAAAAATGTGGTATTTTAGTCCATTTTTAGTAAATCCATGAATAATTTTTTATTTGTTAAAAATAAATGAAAATTCAAAATGTGTATACGTTGAATATACGTTCAAAGATAAGACTTTATAAAAGAGGTCGTTTGTGTTTTTTTTATTTTTTAATATGCGATTATAAATGGTTATTAGAGAGAATAAATGTATCGGGTACTTAAAGATTAAACATATCGAGAAAAAAATAGTAAACTATACAACGTTTAGAGAGAACTTCTGTTAGTACATTGTTTTGTTTATATCATAGATATGGATCAATAACAACTAGAAGGGAAATTGTATATCTCCGTAATGTAGACACGCGGCACCAAACGATTTAAATTATATAACATAAACAGCAGCTGTTGTGTTGCACAACGCCGACCATAGCATTCTTATTGTAAACTCAATGCAATAGTATCGATTGCTTTGAAACAGCGCTTATAGGTATAGGCGACATATACGGATATTTCAAATCAGAAGTACTACCTGACCCAAGCATATCTTATCTGGACATTATCGATACTTTACCCGTGACATTTTCTACAAATTGTAGCAGTGAAAGCCATTTTTCAATAGCTGCCCGAATAACCGACCTATCGCGAGATTTAGGAGATCTTTCCTATCTACCAAATGTTGAAGAGATATTTTGCCCTCTGTAGCAGTTCTTGTTGGTGCCGCGTTTTAAACAAAATTGCCCTTCTAGAGGTTTATATATACATATATGTATTTATATAGTTTATATGCATCAGAGTAAAATAACACAAATAATTTATCTACAAATAACAAAAATTTATGGTTTTTTAAAAAGTTTTGTTAGATTACTCATTTTGGAGAAACGTGTAACTGTATAAGTGTTAAAATTACACACTGCATACCTATACTATAATTATAGTTTTTAATTGTGAGCATTAAAAAATAAATTTAAGCTTATTATTAAATCTTTTCTATAGTACGTTATTTTGAATAATTAATACTTTTTTAGTAACACTAAGGCCAGGGTTCTTATTATTAACTCTTGTAAAGGTGTACTGAGGCAATAGTTTTGTTAACAATGTTTCCCTATTGTTATATAGTATTGTATAGTATATTGTATATAGTTTATTTGTAACTTATATTTTGTACAAGTGATAGAAGAAGTTATCATTGATTGTTTTCCAGTTATATATATTTGATTTAAAAATCATTTGTAATTATTTAATTTATTTAAAATATTAATTCTATTGCCAGTTTTTTATATCTTACGATAAATTAACTGAAAACTGTTACTTATAATTTTTATAATATATTATTGTACATTAAATAGTTGTAAATATGTAGTTGAAAATATTAAATTTTTATATTCTTTATTTAGGTACATATTCTAAATATATTAGGTATATATTTTATTTACCTATGTACCTAAACTTTATTTTTATGTTTCTAATCATTTATATGATAGATATATAAAAATGTTATATAATTTATAAATTTATTTCTATTACAAATGAAACAAATTTATATTATAGATATATTAAAACTTGTTTTTGTACATATCTGAGTGACTTGAATATTCAAGATCTATGAAGACTGCAATTTACTGAAAAGTTATATTAATAAATAAAATTTAATATACTACCACAAATTAAAAAAGTAATAATTATAGTGTATACAAGTTATTGTCTTCATTCCAAAAATAATAAAGGGAAATTTAAATTGTTTACTGGCGAGTAATTCATTGAATGTAAAGTTCTATTCTATAGTTTTTAGCATTTGATAAATACTGATACTTTGGTATGTCACTATGCTATTAGGTATCAGTTAACGTATATTCTCCAAAAAACATCCTATATATTTTTATTTGGTTTTAATAATAATCGTTTATAATTTTTACGTAATATTTTGCATTTATTTCATATTTTAGTTAAATATTACAAATATTGATTTTAAAGATTTATATGGCCGCGACTTCCTGTAAAATATTATGGTATTCATATAAATAGGTACATATCAAATTTTACTTCACCGCAGTTTTTTAATGGTAGTTTGACATATTTCCAACTATACAAGATTTTAAGGTAGATTTCATAAATGTTTTTAAATATGAAAGACGTCTGAAATATTTCACTTCGTAAATATATTTCATTTTCTATTTACTAGGCAATTTCACAAATGGTTTGATTTAGTTTATTTCAAACTGTCCCAGTTGAAAAGATCTAGGTATTCATTGAAACTACCACGGTTTTGATTAGGAGTAAATTATTGGCCAATCAATTCAGGTAGAAAAAATGAGTTTCTAAATCAAACTATTTTTGGGAAATTAATTTTTCAATCGCCCAAATTGCTGAGGCGTTCAACATATCTCGAGATTTTGAGTCTTAACCGTCAGTCAAACCGGTTTGACGACAGGAATACCAATTTATTGAATAACTGACATATCGTTAAACGGTTTATATACAAAGGAAAACTTTTTAACCGGTACATATATTCGTTGGAAATTTCTGAACCGTACTCGATTTCATAAATTCGGTTTAGATTGCTTAGCAAGTTTATTAAATATGTATGTGCGCATTTGTTATTAATATATACCCTATTAATACTTTATTATATCAAATAATAGTAATACTTATAACGTTTATGAAATGTGTAATATATATATATAACAAATATTAATATCAAATTATCATGTACAATTCTTCCTTTAAAAGTTAAGTCCATTTGCTTGATATTGACATATTAATAATTAACAAGGCATCAGTGCAATATATAAATATTCACAACATATAATAAGAAATAAGTTTTTGCGATATATTTGATAAATGAATTTTATGTGCAAGATATAAGAAATAAATTAGTTTTAAGTAAATTCAATTTTCTGTTTATATAAACATTATTAATGAAGACTAATAAATCTTTTTTTAATTTATTATTACGCTTTTCTATTGTTGCCTATCAAATACAAATATATATAAATATAAATTAAATTGATTAAATACAAAATTGTGAATATTTATTTTATTATATGTACATCTATTGATCAATATTTTATAGAATATTTAAAACCAATCTACTTTCACTATCAACCGTTCAAGACAATCAATCACATTAATAAAATATTATAGTTATATTATTAAAATATCACAAAACAAATTAATTGTTTAGATTCCTGTATCTAGTGTAAAATATTTTACTTATAAAATTTATTATTTTGAATATTTAATTGTACATATATAAAGAATTTGTTTTTGGTATCTATTAAATATTAAATTTTAATTTTAAGACTTTAAAGATTTTTGTGACCCCAAATTCCGGTTAAATGTTGTATTCATATACCTATTATACATGTCAAGTTTCATTTGACTGACCGCAGTTTATGGTAGTTCGACATATTTCAATATGTACGTATTTATAGTAATTATTTCATATTTAATGTATGTTTCTTGAGACAAAATTTGCCTCTATGTCTATGCTCCACTCAAACCTCTATGTACCATAAAATATATCTATACGTTTTAAAAGTATCAAATGTTGCCCATTACTTGCAGACATATCAAGTTGTATAGATTTTGAAATTGTATCGATTTAATTTGTATATCGCCCTTTGTCATTTTTTTATTATATTTACCACATTTATGTTATATAGTTATTTATTTTTTACTCAAGTTGTTAGCATTTATAGGCAAGATAAATTGGCTAAACATCACATATTTTACAAACATTAGAAAAGTTTTAGTTTTAGTTTTATAAAATTTTAGTAGCAAATAACAAATCTCATTGCGAGGTCCTAACTAATAAAAGAACAATAAAGCATCGCTTTCGAAATAAAAACCGAAAATAAACAATAAATAATAATAGGATGGATTGATTTTAAATTCTTGCAAACTTGAAATGCATGTGTACTCAGCCGATAGTACTGTTAATTTGTTTTAATGTTATATTTTAAGCGTCTTAACATTAACAGTATATATATATAATAGTTTATTCAAATTTATTGCTATCTCGATTAAATTTGAATGATTATATTTATTCCTTAAAGTAAGATAACCTTTTTAATTATTTGTATTTAGTAGATACTTGTTCTAATATCCAAACACCAGCTATGCAAACAATATTATCTATGGAACAAAAGTATTTCAATATTTCAACAGTAAAACTAAATAGGTTTTACAATTTTAAGACTAAATTTGTTATTCTTTGTGCTTTAAATAATGGTCTTATGAACTTTATTGTTGATCTGAATTGGATATATTCATTTTTGTCCCATTTTGTAGAACAAAACAATCTTTACTTTTTTAAATGTCATTTAACAGGGTTTTTTTTAAATAAATTTATTATAATCTTCACAGATGAGAACTACTGATTATCACTAGGATACAATATAAAATAAACTAAATAACAAGCATAGTTAAGGTTACATTTCCGTTATATGGAATAGACGAACTGTACAATTTTTTCAAAATGAATTCATGTATTTCGTCTCTATTGGGATATTTGGTATGTAATATAATATAAAACAAGCGATCTGCTGATAATTTCAACGTCTAAACTTTAAAACATGTCTAACATATTAAATTATAATATTTCGTCTGACATGATAATTCCCAGTAATATACCGTATGTTTTATTTTTATTTACGTTAATATGTAGTGTAATCGTTTTTTTATTATATTAAAAAGTGTTTTCTTTTAATGCATTATATATCAGATTAAATTTTCGGCTGCTACTGCAGAAATTGTTGGTGTTTTAACGTCGCTCAAGTCTTTTATAATTAAGGAAGATATTATTAATATTTATCAGGATATATGTATAATAAGGATAGTGGGATATTGCAATTGGTTGATTGGTGATTACATTGACTAAATGTCTAACTTTGTTATTACTTTGATAATCGTGTCATACACGTAGGGTTTTTTGTATAATAATATATGTACTATAATAAAGCCAGTAGTTGGATACATGTTATTTTACAGAATATATATATATATAATATAGGAACACAATATGCATTTGACACTCAAATGTATTCGTTGTATTATATTATACAATTAATATAAATAACTGAGAATGAATATAATTTACAGTAAAAAAGAGTACTATTTACAATCTCCATTTAAAGTTGATAGGATTGGTTATTACATTTTTACATACCTAGATTCTTTACTACGAATGTTTATTGGCCAACAACAATAAGGGCTTATTGTTCATGAACGACGATATATACATATATGCCATCCACTTTATGATGTATATAGTGGAATTCGTGTTTCCTAACCAAATTCGAAATAGTACTGTTAATAATTCGACGATGCTTTACATGCATAATTGACAGTTGAGTGAAATATACAGAGAATGCATACATTTATGCTAATAATTTACGTTTTTTCATTTCTTAATATAACATTATACTATACAGTTGGTGAAAACGTTGGTAAGCATCCACAGTAACTATTTTTTTTATTATTTACTATTTAAAATAGATTGTACTACATAAAATAACAATATAAAATACAAACTTTTAAGCGTAAAAATCTATATCAAATTTATAAGCATAATTTAGTTATGATATATGCAAATATAATCGCGCTGTTTCATAATTTACATATACATAGTTGAAGAATTGATTTTCCCCAACTTTGAACAAATTATAAGTAAGAAAGTAAACTTGGAAAGTGTTGATCACCGGATAGTGCCTACCAGTCAATTGATAAAAGGAAAAATTATAATAAATAATTAAACTAAATATATATAAAAAGAGTAGTATACTGATTATGCCTATTCATGTTTCAGATTAAATAATCAATCTAGTATATAGATAGTTTATATATGTGTGTTTATATCTTTTCATTTGTCCTATAATAATATATTTAATTTTTATTATAAATTTAAATGCAAATAAATGTAATATAGTACATACGTTAATGTTTTTCGTGGGTTTATATACATTGATTTGACAGCAATTGTATTCGAATAAATAGTCAACACAAATAATTTGAACGTAACAGAAAGTATCGATACTTATTCTG
>JAYRBW010144378.1:0-14829 GCA_036023295.1 Invenusta paracnida | reverse complement strand
GATATTGGCCGAAACCGGTTCTGCGCTGTTCTGACTACTTCTGTACTGGCTCTGCATAGTAGTTATATCTTATTACTAAAAGCTATGAAAAAATGTTTAACCAATCAGTGCATTACTCAGACTTAATAATGTAAAGGATATGTGATAAGATCCAGTTGAAAACTAAACATCATTTACAATATTGAATATATGCAAGCATATAATATGCAAGACTGAAGCTACAATCAACAACATTAACTTTTTGAGCACTTACTAGTTTTGTTAAGGCTACTTAATTTTGTAGCATTCGATTGAGAGAAGCATACATCTGGGCACATCATTAACGCATTAGATTATTTAATTTTTATTCATTTAAAAAGCCTTTTCTATAATATTTTAAAATCATTAATAGAATTCAAAAATGTTAACGCAACATTGTGGTTATACATATATATATAGGATATGAAGGAATCCCCAAGTGGACAATAAGGGTGATACGTGTAGGTACCCTGCACATCACTGAGGACTCAATTAGTTATTTTATAATTATGCTGGTGGAATAGACACGCACATGAATTGGTATTCATTATAAATACTGCCAACTTTCTATGGTAGCTTTATAAAATGACACATTTTGAGATAAATATTCACTAATTAGAGGTAGTAAATGCTGTCACGGCGGTTGTTACTTCATAATTGCAGTGAGAATCGAGTATTCCATTAACGTGCTCCATTCTGAGTGACTAATATAAATATACTTCTTAGCATGGTGCTTTTATACACAAAGAAATTAGCCTATTTCGGAAGTCAAATAGACCAATTATTACATTTTGATTTAAACAGCCGATTCACATGTCAATTATATTTATCGAAAATCTATGCTCAATCATCGATTATAATTTGTACCGATTAAAAAACTTCGGTAGGTATCTAATCCGTGTCTTATTAACATTGGAACTGTAAAGCTTTAGAGACTTTTGCCAATCAATAATCAGATACAATGGAGATGCAAACAGGGGTGGTTCTATTTTTGTCTCAATAAAATATAGCGTATTAGGGGTCCCGCGGGCGATCGGCAATGACGATAAAGGCAGAAATGTTATTCAAACGACGATCATAACCTTTGTCAGAGTAACAAAATGTTTTGCTGACAAAAGTAATCGATGAAATACATTATTAATGTGCATACATATAGCGTAGTTTAATATATCTACGTGTTATATACGTGTGTTAAAACCGAGAGATTCTATGGAGATAAGGATAATCAGCGCAATAACAGGATGTTGCTAGCCTATATACCTTTGTACGAAGAGTGTCTTGGTGTACAGTCAATTGCTGACTTTATTACAATCCATGTAAGTAGTAAACACATGCTTGACAAAACTTTAGAATGTCATAAATAGTTGTAAATTATTGGAGTATGTACTCTACAGAAATGGAGAACTCCACTATATGGAGAAAATATATAGAAACCTTCTTTTTTTGATTTTAAAGAATTCTCCAAAAAAAGAAGTGTGTTTTGAGAGCCTGTGGTTAACAAAGGCGAAGTATTAAAAACTTCGCTGCATTCATGAACCAATAAGAGAATAAAAGTACAGAAACTGCGTGAATATAAGTAAGTGTTAATATTTAAAAGTAAGAAATATTCAAAAATGAACCTAACATCACGGAAAGATCCGAATTTATAGTCAGAAATTAATAACATTTCGCTATTGTAGTCTTTTAACGTGAACATATTACCTCGCGGTTTTCTCATAGAATTGTTACATTATTTAATACAATTTATTACATACAGTTGTGACACAAGCCACCACAGATCGATAATAATTGGTTTAGAATATATTGTAAAATAACAACAATAACTATCAGGCACGCAATAGTTTAGCCTAATTACCAATGTTATCCAAGTGAGAGAGAAAGACAGACACATGGAACAGGCATCCAAGCGCTGTGTATTATTATTAACCAGAAAGAATCCTCGCCCGTTATTTACACAAGAAGGCAAACAGTGTGTGAGTCATCACCCGGTGGCTCAATACACCAGCTGCAGCGCATTCAACGCCTCCTCGCCTGCATGCATGCCCAGAGAGCGCTCTAGCTATTATTATTCTCTCGTTTGTGTGTGTATTATGTACATAATATATCTCTGATGTGCGCAGTTTATAATAAGAGAGAGAGAGAGAGAGAGAGAGAGACGGACTTGTATGAATGGAGTTTTGAGACAAGAGAGGTATCGCGTAGGAATGGAATACTCGTGTGTACATTTGCATTGTTCTGGCGACTGGCAGCTAACTATACTATTCTCTACATTCTGACTGTGTATGCATCTGCTACACAACACAACACAACACACCTACCCTACCCCTACCCTGCCTACCTCTGTGTGTACATATAATATGTATGTAGAACAAATTGTGACGATAATATCTTGACTATTAAGGTTAGAAGCGGAAGACTGGCGTTACTCTTGGCAACAGACTGTTCTAGTATGTATTACTAGGTACCGACTAACCAGAGATTAGAGCTGTAACTTTGACACTTAAAAGTAGTTTCACATTGAAATACCCTATTAATTGCGATACAAAGGAGTTCATTGTAGATTTCTGGCTTTCATACGACAGTCATAGTTTGTACATACCAAGTTAGTTAGTCAATTCGTAGTCAGAATTGTAGCTTTGTACTTCTTATCTCCAATCTTCTCTCGTAATCATATTTCACAATAAACAAGCCAATGGAAAGTAAGTGAAAATCTGTGCCTCACAATTTAACTAACCCGTTACAATGAAAGCGTAAAAGCGTTTCAGAATACAAAGTATAGCAAAAAGCCGGGTGATTCTATGTAAAAGCATTCCCATCGGCGACATGTAACAAACCAGGAAGAAGGAGATGAGTGATGCACAGTTCGAGTCATCGAAAGTGTAGTTTGAACTAATTAATATACAATTGATTAGTATTGCTAAAAATAGAATTTTTAGAAAAGAACCCATTTTTTATTTGCCTTAGATCTTTACGGAGCAGGTGACGACGAGCTGTCTTAAACATCTAAATAATATCTAAAATCACACGTTAAAATTAAAATATTGGCTATCGATCATTTTGACTCTGTAATCGCGACTGGATCAATTTTATCTTATTGGTTAGAAAAGGCACGTGAAACGCTACTTCTGTGAACTATATATTAAAACACTAGATAGTGTAAGAGAAAATCAATAAAGTATCAATTTTAAAGCACCCTTTCCTCCTTTTCTGGTGAACAATACAAATCAATCGTTCCAACACGCGTTCCTAATAACAAATACCTAGATACGCGTCGCTTGACTTTATTGCTTTCCTACTTCAGTCAAGGTGCCAAGATACTCACCACATATCGAAATGGCGGATATTTCAGCCGAAAAGGTGTCTGTGGAAACGTCATGCGATTGGATGTCATTACGACGAATCCCGGCGTCATTGGCTGCAAAAGAAAGAGATATGAAAGTTTATGGCTAGTCTAAAAATATCAAATCATGTTGCTATATACCCATTAAATTTGAAACTTTCAAAAGCAATACGTTTTCCTGTCATTAAAATTCTTAATTCATCCACCCAGTGTAAATTTTACCACTTCCCTTCAAAACTAACTGCCACACCTTTACCCACCAAAATTCCCCTACTCCTTCCCTTACTAAGATTTAAGTTCTCAACTCAAGGGAATTCCCATTATAATTTAAAACTTTTAATAACTCTCAATTCATAGATGACTAATTGCAGGAATTCCCTTTCTAATTGAAATCTGATAACTGGAATTCCAAATATACTTACCAATCTTTATTTACTGAAATTCCCAATATACCAACCTCAGTCTACTAGAATTCCTACATCTATTTACTGTAATTCCCAAATATCCATCTTTATTTACAGGATGTTGCTTATATGCCCATCAAAATTTACTGGAATTCCCAATATACCTACATATTCTATTCACTGGAATATAGAGCTTCTATATACCGACTTCTATTCACTGGAATTCCCAATATAAGTATCGGTTTCTATTATTCACTTGGAATTAAGAATATATCGGCTTTTAGTTACTGGAATTCCCAATTTATCGGCTTCTATTCACTAGAATTCCCAATATATCGACATATATTCACTAGAATTCCCAATATACCGACATATATTCACTGGAATTCCCAATATATCGACATATATTCACTAGAATTCCCAATATATCGACATATATTCACTAGAATTCTCAATATACCGACATATATTCACTATAATTCCCAATATATCGGCTTCTACTCACTGGAATTCCCAATATACTGACTTCTATTCACTGGAATTCTCAATATACTGACTTTTATTCACTGGAATTCTCAATATAACATCCTCTATTTGCTATAATTCCCAAAATACAGACTTCTATTTATTGGAATTCCATATTCAATTTATATCTAATTATTTGAATTCCCAATTAACATCCGCTATCTGCTATAATTTTCAATATATCGATTTCTAATTATTGGAATTCTCATCCATAATCGACTATTGGTTGTCCTAATTCCAACCTGATTAATTTTACTTACTTGAATTCACTCTTTAATAGTTGTTCATTATTGGAATTCCCTGGCTAATCAATATCGAATTACTGGAATTTCCCTTCCAATAAAGGTACTAGAAATCTACGTTATTAAACAGAATCAATTCTTCGTCTCACCAGATATTCTTTCCTAGCAGCTTGAACGGATTCAACAAGCTCCGTAATCACGGCCATTACAGGCGTCTGTGACTTTGCCTTCTGAAGCTGCGGGGCCGGTGTGGTCAGTGGCGGAACCAACTTTGGAGTCACGGGTGGCGGTGGCGGCATTTTCAGTATAGTGCTATTTTCCTCGGCAGCGTCGATTTGTCGTTGCAATCGCTCCAACACGGGCTCCATGCCCTGCCCGGTGGTGGTGGTGATAGGGTCCTTGGCAGGCGAGGCAGATGAGGTAGGGATGACGACTGGATTCTCGATGGGGAGTATGGGTGGACGGAGCAGGATACTGGAAGGCTGGGCCGGTGTCAGAGCGGGTGGTGAGTAGCTGTTGGCATGGAGGGGCGGCGGAGGGGTATTGTTGATTTCACTATTCTGCTTGTTAACTTCACTGTTCCGTTTGTGGAAGAGGTGCTTCTTGGGCAGTGCCGTGGACACCTTCACTGGTATTAGGTGCATGGGCGGTGACACAGTCACAGACACGACGGCATTGGGGATGAGATGACTACCACTGTTGAGTTGACTTATACGCGAATGGATCGGTGTGGTGGGGGGAAGAATCAACGAATTGCTAGTCATGACTGGCGAACTTTTGGTGGTGGTATTGTTGGTGTTGGCGTTGGCTGTGGCGGTGGTCGAAGAAGACAAGGACGAGTCTTTTTTCTTTTTGGGCGCTGGGGAGTTGTCAATACTGCTTCTGTAGGACGAAGACGATTTTCGCGTACGCCGCTTATCGACCTTCTGCAATTGCGCCTTGCTAGGAACCTTGCTAGCGCCTTCCGATTCTGGCGCTGATACTTCTGACTGTGAAAGACGCTTTGAAGCTCGTCGATCTGTAATGCAAGAGGAGTCGGGCATGATATAGCTCACCTCACACCTTGTTGAGCTGAGAGGCTACCCGACTGCTGATGTTGGCGTGTACCGAGGCGAGATAGTAGACAACTACTGATCCTCTCTCTTTGCTTTGCTATGCTCTCAAGCAAATCAATCAAATCGTTTACTCACTCACTCACCTCGAGCTAGACGAAATTAAGTACACTATTTAAACAATAACACAGACATACGGATGCAACAGCGCAGCGCAGCGCCGTAATCACACCATATACAAACTTGCAATTCACGGTGCTGGCTGTATTTCTACGTAGCACTCACTGTGTTGGTAGTTACCTCGAAACAACAAAAAAGCTCAACAGAAAGAAGAAATAATGAAAATAACCGCAAGTTGAGCTGCCTACTCAACCAATAAGCAGCAAATACGTCGATAAATACTCCAGCCAATCCAAAAAAACCGCACGTCAGGGAATTTGGTATACATATACACGAATTCTCTTCTAATGACGATATCTCAGCGAACTGTTTTAACCGGTGGGCGTACGTACACATTTAGTGCCAAGAAAGAAAAGCGAACTAAGCCTTTATTTAAAAAAAAAACAAAAACAATTTCAACAGTCGAATATTTAACTACTGCGAAGAAGGTTTTTTTATCACAATTAGCACAGACTTGCTGGGTCGGTAGAAAAGATACGAGTCTTTTATTGTAACACTGACAAATCAGCGATGGTATTTGTCTTGAAACATACAAACTTGGCATTACTGCAATAGTCAATATAAATCCTATAATAATAGAGTGAATTGAACTAACAACATTATTAGCTGCTGTCAATCTAAACTGTCTCATCAATTCTTTTATCACGAAGCTACCAATAAATGCTCCCTTTGGAAGCACCTGCTTATAGGGTGATTCCATTATTTTAATCACAGTTTGATAGTTTCTGTTTCAGTATAAGTTCCTTACAACAATTTGGTTGATAATAGTGCAGCTATTAATAATACAAAAAATTAACGCAAAATAAAACAAATAAAGCTGTACTTAGGAATAAATATTTCTAATCGACAAAACAAATTTAGGCTAAGAAATACTAACATTTTGTGTCAATATTTAAATAAAAATTTCGGGTGTTCAAAAAACAACTTTACAAGGCTATACATCATCTCGTCGCTTATACGATTCAATATCGACTCCAATGAATGAATACCGCTAGATAGACGATGAACCAGGACGCCCAACAAAAGTTACAAATAACTCAACCAGTAATAATAACAAACCAACTATTATTAGAAACTCGAGCACTCACTTGACGCGGAATGTGTCTTGTTCTATAAGATTCTCTTGCAGTTATATAAACATGACAAGTATCCGGCAATAATTAGTTAGTTAGTCCACTCAGCGGAGGTATTATAGTCGAACTAAATCCTCCAAAAGCCGAAAAATGGTATCCAAAAGTGGCTCAGTATAACGTGATATTTTTAGGTTAGATAAATTTAGATTAGAACTGAAAAAAGGAAAAGTGGGGGCATGGATTAATGAATATTTGTAATAGATTGAATTTACGAAGGAGAAGAGGATATGCTGTTTTCACAAAACTACTGCTGATATAAAAACAATACTTTTGGCGTCCTCTAAAAAAAGTAGTCAAGTAAAATATGTAGTCTGATATACGCAAACATTTGGTTAAAGTATTATACTATTCGAATAATTGTTGCATTATTATGTTCTTATTCGTATGATTTTGATTTACAGATTGGTACACTACAGCTGAAAGATATGCGTCACAATTATTTAAATTCGGATTGTTTAAAATGTCTCAACTGTACTTTAAAATACAAACAAATAAACTTATATTTTTGAAAAACACATGGGTATTTTAATAAGTAGCATTAAGTTATTTACGAGTATAATTTCATTCTTACATGCTTTAAATTGCGTATTAATTTATGTATTAAAGCCATTTTAGATACATATATAGTATGTCTCAGATCGATTGGTGCTTATCAAAAAACATCTTTGACTAATTATGCATTCAGTTTGTTTAAGCTGTATACTATAATCATGGAATTGCTTTTTATAGTTCTGAATTATAAAACTAGCTTCGTATAAAAACACACAAAGAATGTAACAGAAATGAAACAAAGGCATTGTGTATTTTATGTAAATAAAGTATTATTTCTTTTATGCTTTTAGCGGGTATTCAAATAAGAATTTACAATTTCTGTTTTTAACACAACTGTTATTAAAAACCGTTGTTTTTAAAACTGCGGTTTTCAAAACTACCGTTTTTGTCCAAAAACAGTCGGTTTTGAACAGTTGGTAAACAACTGTTTTTACACCTAATGGAAGAGTAGAAGAGAAAGGTATGTTACCTAGTGAGACAGTTGATTTTTTCCCGTCCAATTGCCAAGGGGATAATGTAGGACTTCTCAATCGTGATGAACGTCTCGTCTCGAAACTTGATTGCTCCTTTCTCGGCATAGAGTAAGAAGGCAGGTGGATCAATCAAATCAACTACAATGAGAAAGAGAGAGCATAGGAGTTACCTGAACATTCACCGTGGGTTATACAATCAACATTATATATCTGCATTTTAGTTGCGCGCATGATTGTGTAAAAAACTAGAAGACAGTTTAATTTATAACAATAAGTATGCACTACTTTGTCTGCTGAGTCTAAAATCAAATTTTTAAACAAGCAAGTAGCTTATTCTAGTCTTTAAACAAGATTTTAAATAAAAGCTATGCTTTATTGACAGCAAAAAACGATATAAATAAATGCACAAAGTAAATGACAGAATTAACTACAAAAACTTTTGAGAAATAGACCTATGCCTGTAAATCAATAAAAAAAGAGTGTTTCATATTAAATTTGAACAAATATTGCAGTTTTATAGAGTAATTAATTCATCTTAAGGTTTATATCCAATAAATATTTAAATACTGCAAATGTACATAGTCTGTTTATAGAACACTAATAAGAAACAAAAGTAAAAAAACAAAAATCAACTCCACTATTTAACTGAAAGAAACATTGAAATTAAATTTAAAAATGTACTTATGAAGTGTAAAATGGTAAGTATACCTTACTATAATATTAACTATAAAATTTGAGTACCATTAAACTATCCATTACCAGCTGATTTAAATTTGATACATATAAAATAAATACTGTTCACTACAAAATGTTCAACACTACCTAGAACATTAAATACATCCACACAAAATGTCCTGTATTTTTATAGTAAACTGATAGCTAATAATCTGATGCTTCCAAATGTATAAAATCTGTAATTTAATTAGTGCAACAATTTGTATGCAATAGCTAAATCAGACTGTTAAAAATATTTGAAATACATAAATTCCCTTATACTACATGCATCACTAGTATGATCTATCTCACAATGTAAATTTTTACTTGTAAACACCTGATTGTTATACCTAGCTTATAATTTGTGAAATTATTGATTTTTCAATCAGTTACTAAATGTCGATTTTCGATCTAATTAAAATATATTTTAAATCGATGAACCTAATTCTGTATTCATCGAACTTCTATGTACTGTAGCATTGCAAAAGGTTTGGCAAACAGTATATATTTGTAATATGAATAATGTCTTCTCAAGACATTATTATTGATTACTAAAATTTGAGAAAGAATTTAAAACATCCCTAGATTCATATTATTCACTTGAAAATTGATTTGTCTGCACATCAATTTGAATTTCAAATGAATAATTAATTATTTTACTATACTTATCTAATATATTTGATTAAAGTCAGAAAAAAGGAATAGTTTACTAAACATGCCATAATTTCTAATAACAATAATAATTTATCCTCCTCATAATTATACCCTTGCTATAATGTACTTTGGATATACTGAACTTATTATTTGGTCCTGTCAAAATTATTTACCTCACTTATAAGATACTTATTCCCCATTTTAAATATCACATTTGAATTAATAACAACAATATAATACTAAATATTCTATATTAAAAAGAAACAAATAATTCATTTACTAATGGTAATTTTTCTTAGAACACTGCTAAATTCAAATTACATTGTAATATATGATATTGTAGAATGCATTCATACTTTAAACATGACATACATTATTAAAATAGTGCATGCTAACATCAGATTTCATACAACTAAATTATTTTAAATTTGATTTTAGAAGTGGTCTAAATAGGATAATGTTATAAACTTATAATGCATTAAAAAACTCAATACACTCCAGCTTTGGCATCATGCATTCATTTTTAGAATGCATTCTTTCATAAAATTATACTGTACTTAAAACATAATATTTATACAATCATTGATTAAATCTATAAATCAATATGTAGATTTTTGCATCACACCATCATGATTCTAACTGGTTTACCAAGTTTAAATCTGGCTTTGTACCAAATGTCTTTCTGTAAGAAATAAATAATAATTTGTTCACTATATTAAGCAACAAAGGCACAAAAGCATATATATGTTTATATATATATGTGTATATATATTGTTTCCATATATGAATTGTCTATGTACACAATTTTCTGTATTATGAGTATACATATATACTTTGTTTCCATATATGAATTGTCTACATACACAGTACATAACATAATACTTATATAAAATGGAATTTGTTTGTCATTTAATTGTATCCTCAATACAAGATACTTTGGATATAACATATTATTGTTCATAACTTACCTTATTTTAAATATGTTATAGCTGGACTATACAGTGATTCAAATAATAAATTTAAGTAGGTATTTTATGCTTATAATCTCAATGATAAGAATTACAAATAAAGAACTATTTAGTCAAACTTACAAAAAATAAATTAAAATAATAACAAAGTTCTAATAAATATTGTTATTAAATTTCAATTAAAAAATGTGTATATATAAATGCAAGAAGTTTTGAAATGTGTTTGAATTTATACATTATGTTAACACTTGGTTAAGACTTTAAAAAGCTTTCTGGATGCAGTGATCTAAGCCATAAAATAATCATTTATTAGAAGCTTGATGAGAAATTCACAAGAACATCATTCATGACAACTCTGTCAGTAATTTAATGAATCATAATTGTATTCTAAAATTAGTCTACCAAATAACTAATTAAGAAAATAATAATTTATACTAATGTTAATATTAACTTTAAGTATATTCTTAATTATTTCCAACATATTTTTCTAATTTATATATATCTTAATATTGCATATAAAAAATGCTGATTAATATATATATATATAGAGTATATTTAAGAAAGAATTTTAAATATTAAAAAATGATTCATTGTTCTTTTAAATATATTGATTCATAATATTTTGATTCAATCAGGCTCAGTGTGCTTTGTTTTGGATATAGATAAAATATTTCAATCTGATCTTGCCAAAATCACTTCTATTTTATTAAAAATAACATTTAATACTGATATTTGAGTTCTTGTGTTATTTGGTATTATCTGGGATGTAGCAAAAATAATTATTAAAATTACATTATAAATTATAAAAGAGCTGCAAATCTAACAAATAAATTATATTTAATTTGAAATAGTTATTATAAAAACTATATAATATTTTTATATTATTAATGTATAATGCAAATGGCACTGTAATTTATTTAATTAAAAATGGAACACTCATTTATTTTAGTGCTGCAGCAGGCAGATGATTTAGAGGCATAATTATTAATACATTGATTATTATCATAATTAATAATAGGAACATATTAATAAATATCATACCAATAAAATTATATTAATTAATTGCTATAATTATTCATGGTAATCCATTAATTTTATAGATATATTAATTTGAATATATTAAATCTTTAAATTAAAATCCCTGTCCATCATTCCACTAGTATTAATCCTCTTAAGGTGCTAAATGGAATTAGTGCCAAAAATAGTAATAAAATTATCAATATATATATGGTATATATACCTATAATAAGATTAAGAAAGTATAAGTAATATACTTTAGAATATTATATAATGTCAAAAAATTGCCATTAATAATACGTTTTTGTTATTATATAAAAAAATTAAAGATACTTACTATTATTTTCACTCACTTTATAATGATGTAGACAATTCATGTTGCTATTGGAAACATATAACATTATAGTACTGCCAGAGCTACTTGTAAAAATTATCAAAATTTATGAGTGTTTATTATGCTCAATTAATTGCTACTAACTATCAATTGAAGAATATGTAATTCTTATATTGCACAATTAGTCACAAAATGAGATTTGAACATTTTAATATTTTCTCACATTAAAGAATATGATGCATTCAGTGATTTGCATTGATTTTCATGAAAATGTATATTTTTTATAAAATTAGACATATTGTGCATCATTTGATTTCTCCATATATTTTATACATGGACAAACATTCTTTCCGGATAATAAAGAGATTTCACATTTCTAATAAAGTTTTTTATTTAAAGAAAATATATTAGTCATAAACAATATATGACGATGATTGCAAATAGTGGTATTAGGAGGAAAGTCTATGATACCTGTCTATTTTCTAACCAGTTCTATGTCATTTGCCAGTATACTGTTATATAACAAACTTCTTTAGCAAAAGTAATCTTATGACATGTACTGCTGAGAAATTCTTGGGTGATATTGTAATTTTTCATGAAACTGAACTAAAATATAAACATAAGTAAATATAATTGAAGCATTAAAATGAAGTGTTTATAATATATAGTTTTAAATAATATTTTGAAGCCTGATATTATATTTTGTTAATTAATAGTATTATTAATATTTTTATCATGAAATGTAAAACTCATTTTTGCAACTTTCTATTGACTACTTATATTATGTGTCTTTATATGAGAGCTGTTTCTTGAAATCAGAAAATTTGTAAAATCTATTTTATAAAATTACTTACTAAAAGAGGCATAGTATACTGGAAAACATTAATGAAAAACTCAGTGTAGATAAAGAATAAGAATAATGACAGGGTCAAAATTATATTTTGAAATATTCACCCTATATCCCTGTACATTGCACAAAAGTTAAATTTTGCATAAAAAAGCACAAGCTAAATTTTGCAGTAAATGTTACATGTTGCATATCATAGAATGGACTAATATTCTGGAATTTAACTTATAATATTTGGAGGTTTGATATTGTGAAATATTTTTAGTAATCAATATTCATCTGAAGAGAAACCTTTCAAAGTTGAGGTCTAAATATTGCAAAATTATTTAATGTTGCACTTTGTCTAAATGTTGTGCTAGTATCTAATGTATATTGTATATACTTGTTATGAGTATTTAAATTGTGTGCAACATTTAGCACCAACTTTCCTCCAGAAAAACAATGTTTAGACATTCACTTTTCTGTCAAAGTAGCAAAATGTGTGTGCAACATTTAGACAAAATCTAAAAATAAAACATGTGCAACATTTAATAAATGTGCAACCACAATAACCCTTCAGCTGAGTGCTTGCTCAATTCTTGTTAATCAGTATCATTTTTATATTTCCATGGATTAAACAGGACTTTATGCTTTTCTGACTTGTACTTGCTCTACTTACTACTTTTACTTACCTAATAGTAATATTATTGTTGATCATTATTGCTATGTATAAACATATTATAATAAAAAATAAAACTGAATTATTTAATTCAGTGGAATTAATTATATATTGTAATGTCTGTTTATATTAACTGATTTTATAATCTAATAAATAATTTCTAGAGTACTATATATTTATATAGAAAATAATAAATGTTATGATGTTATAATTTTGTTATGAGTATCTAGCTGTCAGAAACTGGGAATTGACATTTTATAGGTATCTGTGATAGCCATTATTTAATATTTTAACACTGTCTATAGATATTATATATATAAAAAAGTGCTGTATTTGCTTAATTATTCAAATAAGTTTAGATATTTAAACTTTTAAAAGATGTCTTATAAATAGTATTATATTGCAGCATGATACCATTTAGAATGAAATATCATATATGAATGTAACTTTAGAAATATCTAGTCTCATCAAGAATAATTTTTGGATATTATTTAGATTAAACAATATATATATAAAGTGAGTAAAATTTTAGCTGATTTTAAAACTTTTTTGTAATATAAATTTAAAAATGGTTTTCTTTCAATATTGTCAAAGAAAAAAGTCTTATAAACACAAAGAAAGGTCCTATATAATTAATCAGAAAATTGGGGAATTGTGGAATTCTTTGTCATAAATTAAATAAAATGTAAATAAAACAAAAAATAAATATAATTAAATTTATATATCATAATACTATTGTAAAGGATAGTGAGATGATTGATAATTGGGGTGTGGTTGCTGCCACAAGCAGCCGCCAGCTTTTAGTAGTGTATAGGGGTAACTTGTTAATTATATTTATTTTTTGTTTTTTGATATTTAACAATTGTAATCCTTATTATTATACTTTTGACTATACTATGATGATTTGTCATTTTTTATAATGTTACTAAATTCATATGTTTGTTAATTACATTTATTTTTGTTTTTTGTTTTTTGACATTTAACAACTAAACCCTGGCCCTATAGTCTATACACAACTAAAAAAGCTGGCAGCTGCTTGCGGTCACAACCATACCATGATAATCAAGCATCTCATTATTCTTTACAAAAGTCTTACAATATATAAAATTAAAAAAATATATATATATATATAGGTATATTTTTTATTTATTAAAAAAAATTATTTGCAGCCAAGAACTTTACAATCGCTGAAAATTGTAATCTAGGTATACTATATACAAAACAAAAAGAAAATAAATCTAATGAAGTCCTAAAATAAATCAAATAATAAACAAATTATAACTATTTACTTACCTTAATAATATTAATTATGTATATGTTTGTGTGACCAGTTCTGAACTTCTTATTGTTCAAAATTGGTTGACTATTATTGTTTTGAACAATATCTTTAAACTTAACTTAAGTAAATAATTATATTTATGTATAAGTTATAGCTTATAATAAATAATTATACTATAAATAACTAAAAAGTAAAAATAAAAAGTTAAGAACTGGTTGGGTTTGTAACTGGTCACTAACATTGATATATAATTATAAAACGTTATATCTATTACTCGAGAATCTCGAGTAATAATTTTTTTTACTATTACTCGAGAATATATATGTTAGATCTATTACTCAAGATTCTCAAGTAATAATTTGTTTTACTATTACTCGAGAATATTCCACAGAAAAAAATAATAAGAGATTATAAAGAATCTTGCAAATTATAAATTACG
>JAYRBW010144367.1:0-14829 GCA_036023295.1 Invenusta paracnida | reverse complement strand
AGGAGAGCCAATGGTCAATCGTATCAATGCAAAAGTCATGGAGCCCCGGTGCAACTGCAAACATGCTTTGAATAAATGCAGTTCTATTACCGATATAAAGAGAGAGAACAGGTTTTTCAACATATATGGACACAGTTTGGTTGAAAAGAACGATCGATATATGTGCAGTCAATGACGGACACAATGCAGGTCAAGAGGCGCACCACAGGAAAATCTTCTGCGAACTCAAGTCGTCAAATGTCTTACATTATATCATCTGAAAATAAATGGAGCTAGGGTCCGAGTGTGTTTGAACATGTTTTTGGCAACAACAGGACTTGGAAAAAGTATGATCAAAAGTTGAAGGAAAGTTAATAATGCAGCAGAGACACAAAAAGCTGAAAATCTTCACTTTAGACGTGCAGAAGAAGAAAAAGTATTTCTTCGAGATTTTTTTCATAGATTACCTAAAATGCCCTCTCACTATTGTCGGGTAAATACTGCAAAACTTTATACTGAACTTATCTACAAAATCATGACCGATCTCCACAACGCCTATAAAATAGTATGTCAGGAAATCAACAAGAAACCTTTATGTATATATGTTGGTGTTTTGCCAAGTATTCAATGAAATTAATTTATCACTATTTAAACCAAAAAAGGACCAATATGATGTGTGCGTAGGTTTTGAGTCAGGCAATCTTCCCGTCGATATCTGGGAAGCCCACCAGCAAGCCAAAAACTATGCTAGTTCCAGCAAGACTGAAGACAAAAGGTTAGGAATTGACTCACTCAAGCATGGGTTCACAGGTGAGAGAGTAATAGTCATCACAGTCAGTCCTTCTGTCCCCATAGCTCAAAGAATCCGCCTTGTATTATAAAACGAAATTAGCTGTACGAAACTTTACCATCTACAACTTGGCCACTCGAGACGCCGATTGTTATGTGTGGCATGAGGGTGAAGGAGGGATAACTTCCCATGATTTTGCGTCTTGTATCATTCACTATATTGAAAAGATGACCTTCGACCGTCTCATTATATATTCCGACGGTTGTACCTACCAGAACCGTAACGCTACTGTTAGTAAAGCTCTCCTTCAATATTCCATCAAATCTAACAAAGCAATTGAACAGAAATATCTCGAAAAGGGGTACACACAAATGGAGGTAGACTCTGTTCATGGGTGTAGAGAACGAAAACTCAAATATGTTGATATTTACTGTCCAGAGGACTACGTCAGACAAATAAAAGCTGCAAGAAAAAGTCCACATCCCTATAATGTGCATGACTTAGACCATACGTTTTTCAGCGATTTCACCAAAGCAGCCTCAATTGATTCTATCCGTCCCGGTCGGAAAGTGGGGGATCCTGTGGTGACCCAACTTCGTTGCCTACCGGCAATATAACATACAAACTGTCTTTCGTCGACAACGAGTGGTCTGAAATGCCGAAAACTCGCCGAGAAATTAATGTCCTTGATCACAGAGTTCAGCTCTACTTCACACCCATTGCAATCGACAAGAAGAAGTTTCTACACCTCCAAGAGTTGAAGTATGTTATACCCGGTGACTTTCACCCCTGTTATGTTTCTTTAAAATACCAGTAGTGTTGCGAATGATTCCGTAACTTTTTATAATGATATATTTTTATGTATACCTACATATTATCATATTTACTAACACTATTCCACTTTTTTATATCTTAATTCAATTTTACTCCAATATAATGCAATTTATTACTATTATAATTATCGCATTTTGTATTGTTGTTTACTTATACTTACATATTATCATATGTATTTTAATAACACTATTCCATTTTATTATTTTTTAATTCTACTTTACTCCAATATTACAATTTATTACTACAATAAATAATTAATGTATTTTGTATTGATAAATGTTATCTTATGATTACAAATTATTATATTTTACCAAAACTAATCCATTTTATTATAATTTAATTATATTTATGCTTAACAATATATTTTTAAATTACTATAATGAAGAAATTTTATATTATTAATTATTTTTATTTCATACTTACATAATATTTTACTTACATTACTCTACTTAATTATGTTTCAATCATATTTTACTCTAAATAATGATATTAAATATTTTCTTTAATAATGCATACTTACAATAGAAACACATAATATTTATAATAGATAGTATACTTATAATATTATGACAAAATTCAAATATTTAATTATGCACACAAATCGTATAAGCAGAGCGGTTATTTACTTACAGTATAATTTTGCAATTATTTACCACAATTAAATATTCGTTGTACAATAATTGTAGATCAGATGTTTGATCACGGGATAATTTCATAATAAAATATCCGTACTACTTTTATTCATTTATATAAATGAGTTTTCCTAAATTATTGTAAGGATAACATAAATAATCAAGCCAAAGTACTATATAAGCATTTTAACAAATATTTTGTGGAAAAACAACAGATTTAATATGTTTTTAGCCTCTCCTGAACAATTAACTTTTTGCAGATCGGACATTTGATCACGGGGCTGACGATATATGGAAAAAAGCCTACCAAACGGAAACTAAAGTATATAAACTCGGCGAGCGGATGCGAATTTCCAGACACAAAGCCACCTTTGAAATGGCTATGTAGCGAACTAGAGTAAGGAAGAATTTCTGGTTCACGCTGTCAATACAAAATACATCCCAATAACCTATACACTACGTTCTCTTTCTGGAAGCATTGTGGAGGGTAGCTTTTATGAGCAGGAGATGCAGAGAGTGAGTGCATATGATGAAATCTATCGTATTGATAAAGTTATTCGCACACGCGGTAGTGGTGTGCATAAAAAGCCCTTCTGCACTGGAAAGGTTATACACACAAAAAGCCTACTTGGATACCCTATGCCCAAATAACTCGTGTGGAAGATGTCCCATATTAATCAGAGTGATGGCTTTTACATTGTTCTCGTTAGCAATGTACATGAGGAGGGCAAAGAAAGCCAAATAAACACACCTGTTGACTATACAACACAGCTGGCTTATAATATCAACTTGGGTGTTTCTGGTGATCAATGGGAAGTCAGTCTAGTTGATATGTCTTTTGTAAATTCAATCAAAACAATCAGTTAGGCAGAACGGATTCATATCTACAAAATTAAACCGGAGAAAACTGTCAATATTACTATCCAACCCGAAGGCGTTCTTAAAACTGCAGGCTTATCACCAGGAAAACGGAGGATTCCTATTAATAAAGAAAAACTTATAATCGTTCATTAAGGCTATGGTGTCATGATAGCTTTTCGGATATTTGGTATTTCAAGAAGAAATGACTCACTGAAATCCATCACAGTGGATCCTTAAACCGCTTTCCTATTCGGATTTGGGGTTTAGCAAATCCGGTAAATATAACTGCAGAGGCAACGGGGCAAATTTTTCAAAACGAGTGATAGAGATTTATCTATTACATGGGACGTTAGTGCACTGGAAGTAATATTATCCCATAGATATCCGCCTTATATGACACTGTTCAAGCCTCTGCCGAAAGAAAAAGTGGATAGAAAACAACCTATGGGAAAAACGGATGCACAACTATATATTTTTTATACAAACTCGTTAGCGCTTCGACCATTTAAGTTTGTACTTTCCTTTGAAACGGAAAAAGTAGCACCGATGACAATTCCAGATGGATGCTACCAGTCACCCGAATTGCTTGTGGAGAAAATCAAGAAATTTCTTAGGAATGACAAGAGAAACATCGATTTGAATTTATTGCATCAAGTCATATGGTGAAATTTTGTATGTATGGTGACAAAGGTTCAGTTAAGATGAATGCTGAATAGTTCTCAATGTAATGTACTCGGTTTTACTAATGCTATGCTCGGGGAAAACTAAGTCGCCGAGTATGCTCCAAATATTTGGAGAGGAATCTATAGTCTCTATGTATACTATGACCTATATCTGGAAACATATGTTTGCAATGCACTTGTACCCCTTCTAAGCACGGCTTGTTATAACAACGGAGGAGCCTTTCGACACAGTTACCAATCAATATTATAATCCACTATATATCCATCTCAACACGCACACAATTAATAGTATTGAAGTATTGCTGTGTAATGATGCAGAGCAGATAGTCCCCTTTGTTGGGACTAAGACAGTACTTACACTTCATATCCGCCGTCGAACATCATAAACATACATGTACACACGCACATACACCCGCATACACACACACACATACACACGCACACACAAACAACTATGGCAACTGCAGCCTTTAGCGACGATGGGGGCTATTCAGGCGAGGAATTGGTGGAAGTTGCTCGTGAAATAAATTCCCAAACTCAGCATAGTATATTACATTATTTAATGCTGATACCAATCAGAGAGATGAAGATGCGTTGACTTAGGCTATAATTGATGGGCTTGGATACATTTACTACTGTTGCACAAAAGTTCTCTGCTGATGGGTCTTGAGACTAAACTAAAGCGGTAAGTGCGTTCAAAGTATGCTGGTCATTCAGTGATTGAGTTTTATGAAAGACTTTACCAGACATAAAATCACGGGGGTTAACTCTCTATAAACATGAAGCGCAGACAAGCCCACACATACACATATATAATGGATTATGCGATACCAATATGGAGTGGTGAAATGCTCCCTGTTTACTCTGGGTATAGAAAACTAGTTAATCTGTTTAAAACAATCGGACGTGCTGCAATGCCAATATTTAGAAAACTATTGTCTGTATTTAAAAGATTAGGAAAGCGTGCCACCACTTCTGTACTAACACTAGATACGGAAATAGCAGGAGACATGAAGACTGGACACTTTTAAAATATTCCTAAAAATTTTAAGAAGCGAGGCTGCAATGAAAATTAGATATTGGGCGTAAGTATCTGGGACGATGTCTTTCCGCGCTCCCGGAAGTGGAGCGCGTAGGAAGAGGAGAGCCAAGCCTAAAAACATGAAAGGGTATAGAATGAAAAGGCCACTTCTCCTGTTAAACGACATAGAAGACTGCCAGTAATATGATTACACCAAGTGACTGCTCGTGCACAACGAGCGAGCTCTCATTGTTTGACGAAGACCTGTTCAGATTGTGCTTGATCATGCGCAATGGGTAGATGTACACCCTATCAATAATGTCACCAAAGACAATGCATCCATCGAGTTTACAATTACTTCCTCCCCTGATGAATATATTGACATGAAGATATTAGGCTTCACTTGCGTTGCAAAGTTGTTAAAGCAGATAGTACCTCCCATGCAGTCGATCCACAAAAGGTGGCACCCGTAAACAATTGGATACACTCTCTCTTCTCTGATGTGAAGTTTACACTAGGCAATACACAAATTGAGGGAGGCGTGCATACGTATCTCTACAGAGCATATCTGAATGCCTGCTTCTATTTTTGGTGCAAGTAAACGAGAACAGTTGTTGACATTTGGTTTTATCAAGGATACTGCCAGACACAGATGGAAACTAAGGAGGCGTCAAACAGTGGATATACACAACGTCTGAATGGCATTATAGGGTGTGAATCAATTGACCTCTGTGGTACTTTTTAAATATGCGTCAGTAGGGCAAGTATCTTCTCAGCCAGCTAGATTTACACATTATGTTGGTTAGTAGCAAGCCAGAATTTCACTGCTTTAATAAAACTTTGGCAGTTCAAAAAGCTTCAAATGATATTATGAGAAAGCCGTTCTTTATGTTAGACGGGTTAAGATCTCCCCTGGAACTATCATGCAGCATGAAAAACAGCTTTTTACACAGAATGCAATCTATCCCCTACAACATACAACCATGCAGACATATACTATTCCTGCGGTGTCAATGAGTCATATACGAGATGGGTTTTTCATGGTCACATGCCAAATACTCTCTTTGACAAACTATTTGATGATGTGGACAACCTTTCTCTGAAATATTACCCCTGCTGACCTCATATGTGGCGAATCTAGTTGGAGAAGTGGAGTCTACTCAACTTTCCTTCTGGAAAATTCCGCCTTATAGGAACAGATAATGATAACATTAGTGACATTTTGTATTACTTTTCTACTATACTACAAACATCAATTCTCACCTATCAATTACAGAAAGAAACATTTAAACTAACTCTTCCCTTTAAGATTAATTGTTCACGTTTTCATGAATCTTTTTTACATGCATGTACTTATGAACCTGAACATTTTCTGCAATGCGATTTACCCAATGGTCGCCTACACTTGTAAATTTGTTTCATACTGGCAAAGTTATTATTATGGGCCGCAATGCTCGTATAACTCTTACTGAAGTGAGAGAACATCTTATGTATTTGTTTGCCAACTCTGAGTTCATATTCAACTAAAATGTACATATATATTTCCTATTAACTTTATATGCTATGTATATTTCCCCCTTGTATAAAATAAAGAGACATTTTATAACTTTTTTACTTTATTGCCTAAATATAACAGAAAAGCTAGGCATGGTTAGTGAGGAGGCGGGATCTATAAAGGTTTACATAGATATAATAAAAAGAGAGGAGAGGTGGGTAGTTAGTCAATACAAGGTCTCTTGGCAGACGATTCGAGGATTCGAGGAAGGAGGAGGGCTCTCTTACGCGCTGGTCTCTCAACAGGGCCGAGTCGGTAGTTTCCATACGGAATAGACGAGTTCATATCCATCCACGTCCGTTTGTCCTCGAAGAAGGATAGACTTTTCTTTTTATATGTGAGGCTGTAGAGCAGGTGGTGCAGCAATTCAACGCTGAACATGGTGAAACGTTGTCTGTTGTTCGTAGGCCTCCTTAAAGTTTTCATGCGAAATCTCCAGTGTAAGTGTGCTTCGTCGCACCCCCTTGACTTGTTTGATTTCCCTCGCGTCTTCTGTCAGCATCGAGTAGGCCTTTGGACGCAGTAGCACCCACTCTTGAAAAAGTTTGACAGGTTTTGAAGAAGGGATGGTCTTTAGGAAAGTTGAAGCTGTCCAGATGTTGTCCTGTATTAAACGAGGCATCAGTTGATCATTGATGGAGATGGAGATGTTGGTGACCTTTAAAAAGAAGGAATTAGTGTCCCCTCCTGCGATATCGATCTTCCCTCCAAATTCGTCGGCGTATCGGTTGAGAGTAGAGTAGTAAAGTTCATACATGGTAAGCTTGGACATATCCATGACAGCTTGTCCGATGAAGATGGGCTTATCTAGTACTACCCTATCCTTGGCCAAGTTGATATCTGCGAGGGAAGCATTGAATTGGATAGAAGAAAGGTACTCGGGTCGTGATTAGTAGGTAGTGAGTGACTCAGCCGAGGTGCAGAGACGGAACTTTATTCTAATACTGAGGTAGAGGGGTGACATGCATTAGAAAATGAATCATTATTAGAGAGAGACGGTGCTTACCTCTTGCGAACGTTCTCTATTGTCTTTCCGAAGAGGCTGTTGTTCTTGAGTTTAGAAAAAAAATCCTTCTCGAAGGTGGAGGTGGCCTGCTGACGTCGCTTGGAGTTGTAGGCAATGTAGGACTCGAAAAATGCCGCTTGGTGGATTTTCATTATACGGTGTACCTTCTTGATTGTTAGGCCCATACGGAGGTAGAATTGTAGTAGAAGGCCGTGGATAACATAGTTTTCTTTGTCCCAATGGGTTAGCATCAGCTTACGGGTCCCCTTGTAAGATTTCTCTTGATCACCATGGAGATGGTTCCACTGCTCCTTCATGAAAGATGATAGACATCTTTCCGGGATAGTACAGGATTCTGGTGCTAGCGGGAGATCGCACGTATTGTCTTGTACATCATTTAGATAGTGTAGGTCTACTTCAAGGAGATGGCCAGTATCTCCGCTGTAATCGAAAGAGTTGATATCTAGGCGATCAATTTCTTCTTCTGTCATCCATTTGAATTCTGCCTCAGGTAGCTTCTGAGAGAGGGCTTTGCCATACGGGTTGTTGGCGTCTACATAGAGCATTTCAACCTCGGACTCGTCAGCATTGAAGGTGTCTGGAATTCTTGATGTATTCATTACAACGTGATTCGAGTTGATGAAGGTCATCACCCCTCTAATGCCGCTCTCCACAAAACAGTACGTATCTGCATCCTTGAATAAAAGTCGACCTGAAGGGGGGTTAGGGAGAGAGAAATTTAATAGGAGTTCATACAAGGCACACACACACAACATTTTTATCTTTGCATTGGTCATTTTGAAGGCTGAGTCCCAGTTGAGTCCGGGGAGAGTGAGGTAATAGCAAGGGTCCAGTCCATTCACCCTAAGCGTAAGAGCTCGAAAGATCTCGAATACATCAGCCAGCTGGAATACATCGAGCTTGAGATAGGCCAACATATAGCCTCTTAGAGTCTGACACCCAAGAGTATTCCATGCAAGTTGGACCTGTGCGTAATCCTCAGGGCTGCACTCCTGAGATAGGCTGTCGAAAAAGCGTCCCGCGGTGGTAATGCTTGTTCCTTTAATCGATAGGGGCCAGTGAGGTAACTGTAGGGAAACACCCCCTTGCGAAGGGCGATCTTGTTGAAACTGTCGTCATCATTGAAGAGGCGGCGGGTGTGAGTCAGCGGTTTGGGAGAGAGGTTCCTTACCAAGGAGTCAAGAGAGGACATCATAAATTGAAGAGAGTCCCGGAATCCATTCTTCATTGTTCTTATGCGCTGATTCTCCCCGTCATTGATAATATCCGGCTTTATGGTAAAATCTGCATCCATCGCCATGTAGCGCTCCTTCGTCTGGGCAATGACAGAGACCTCCCATCCGGCCACATTTCCGAGAGCCTCTGCGCAGATGATGTGTGAATCATAGCCTCGGAAGTTGTGAAAGACGACTCGGAGAAAGTTGTCTTGTAGCCTCATTTTCCCATTACATTCCTGACAGGCCACTCCACGATATGCACCTGAAGAGTGGGGGTAAAATATTAGAGTTATATGGCGAAATTAGTAAGAGATAAAAGTTTAACTTAACAATAAGATGGTCGTGTTATCGGACTCTCCAGCGCTTCTTTGTCGGGTCGCTCTTATCAAATTCGATGTTGCAAATATAACACCGTTTCCTCATACAGTGCTCCGTAATATCCCCCGATGTCATGACGACCTTTTGGTTCCCGTGCTCCTGGTTCCACTTGAAAACTTCCTTGGCAAGATTGGTGAGAGATACCATGGCATCGTAAATACAGTCCTGTACAGTGAAAACTCTGTCTCGTCCGGGGATGGGAGTGCCTTCAAGTCTGGGTGCAGTGTACAAGGAGATAGTAGATGGTGGCTGCCTTGTGAATGATTCTTTTTGTCACAGTCTTGGATGGGGGGCTGTCTGTATCCTCCTCGAGAAAGCTTTCTATATCTGCATAGACAACATAGTGGGCGCTGGATGGCTTTCCACTTTTCCAACTTGTGAAAGCACTTGTCTTCAGCTGGGACGAGGGTTTCAGATTGGCCTGTGTAGTAGTACTCTCTGTGTCTCTCCAAGTTCTCTCCCTTCTTAAAGGGCTGGAGGCAGCGTTCGCAATGCTTGTATGCAATATATGTCTGGTTTTTGTTCTTGTCGCTGTTGAAAAGACGATTAATATGAGCCACTCCGACGTAGTGTGCCGGGTGATCCTCATCGTGCTGATAAGTCAGAATGTTGATAAGTATTGGCTCTCGGTCGTTCTCCCCATAAACCTCTTGCCGTGGGTAGCCACAAGCACGCAGCATCCTAACTGGATGGTCATCATTCTCATCCTCCCACTCGAGTAGGTTGATGAAGATTCCAGGGTTATGGCTCTCAAAGTGAGGTATGTCACCGGCAGTGATTGGGAAGGTCAGTCCGGTAAAGTTGAGCTCAACCTCCCATTCTTTGTAGACTGCTGGGCGCTCACGATGGGATTTGACGTCATCATAATGTAGAATTGAAATAACGGCATACTTAAAGAAGTCCTCTCGAATCCCATTGTCCACGTTTACCACAGCTTGCTTGGCCTTCAATTGGGGAGGCAGCTCAATGAAACTCTTGCCGCGTCTCTTCAGGATACTGTGGTATCTGACAATCCTCATGTCAAACCATTCGACTGATTCAATGATCCAGTTGGAGCCATTCTGGATAAATTCCTCAACCAGACGTAGGAGACCATGGTACACGTAGTCGAAAAAAGTTTTCGTGTTGACAACTTCCGCAGGGAGGGAGAAGAGTTGCTGCTCTGATAGCAGGATTTCACTGGTGTGAGGGTCTATTTGGATAATGCGAAGGGCCAGGACTGGGTGGACTTTGCATTCGATGCAGCCGTGGAGAAGGGTAGTGACTGTTCCCTCAATCAGTCCACTGATGGCTGCGAGAAAATCTGAAGGCAGGACAGGGGGATTTTTTGGCTCAAATCGTATGTAGCGTAGTGCGCCATTAAAGGAGAATGCTGCACAGTATCGAGAAACTATATCATCTTCATAGTCTTTCATTTAGAGGTATGCTATCGGGCCGGCATGAGCGTCTATGTTTATGCAGTTCTTTAAGGCTTTTCATTACCTTAGCGCACTGGCCGCAGGTGAACGTTGAAGTTGAGACATGGGCAGAGCGGGGCTGTGCTTATTGAGTAGATAGATGAAAAGAAACGTTCTGAGGAGTCGAGGTAGAGCAGGGCTGTGCTTATGGCCGGGTAGAGTCGTTCTGCAGGACTGGAGCGGAGGTAGAGACATGCTGCGGGGTCAAGGTAGAGCAGGGCTGTGCTGGAGAGGATGTAGTTAAATCCAGTGGAAGAAGTTGAGGCGAGACAGCGACATGGTGTGTAGTTGGTAAGTCATTAATACCTAAAAGATCACTAAGAAAATGTTCGAATTCGGCGATATCCCTATCAGAGTATTGCATTGTGAGGATAGGTGAGAGTACGACCGTACACAAGCGTGAAGCAAAGTAGAATGAATGTAAACACACGCGCGCGTCTCTTTTATACTCTTCCTGGTCTGTCATTGGCTGGCCGTACTCGATCGTGATTGGTGAGGGCCCCCCCCCACCCTCCCCCTCGTCACGTGACTGAGTTCGAGCGCCTCCTACCCTACTACTAACAATGTTGTAGAATGTTTTCCATCAATTTCAGGGAAATTCTACTGCATGGTGTAAAAATAATGTTAACCTACATGTTAGCGTACAGACACAAAAAAAGTTGATCCCTCAAGGTAGACATCACGATAACATTATCCGATTAAGCTAAAATTTGGTTTTGTTTCATATTGGTCCCTGGTATGGTTGTCCTAAACATACAGTCAATCAAACAATTCGTAAGTAAAAAAGACAAATTAAAAAATGTCTGGAGTCATGTCATTAATTATATTTTATTCTATCAAAAGAACAAATCAAATGACTGAAGAAATGGGAAGGAATGATACATCACGGAAAACACGAAGAAGTTCATGAGTGTCTTTGTGTGTTACAGTTGATAAGTATATTTTAGAAAACACATAATAAGAAGAAAAAAATTGTTTCGTAAAAAAATCCATTATATATAGCATTGTATCGAGTCAATCGGTAAATTAATTCAAATCATAAATTACGAAATTTCTACAAAAAATATTGTTAGCATTTTATTGAAAAAATATTCTAATAATTTAAAAAGAATGAAATAATCATAGTGATGATCATAAGTAAACACAGAGATGTCACTCATTGATTTCATATACATCTGAAAATTTTAATCTGCCATTGGTTTACTTTAATAAAGTTGCCTCTTTTTTTAATTCTCCACGAAAAATAAGTTTTCTTTCTCCTATGGTCTCTATTTGTTTTTAAAATTTCGTTTAGAATTTTTTAAACCTTTTGTTAAATCTGTTTTAAAACATTACCTTTTATATCACACGATTATCGTAATAGTTTAGCTCCAAACTGTGGTCAGATACGAAAAACTGCAACACTACATTTCGGTGTAGATTTGATTACAGTAATACATCATAGATAAGATATCAAAAGTTTAAAGCTATCAAAATATGAGGCAACATAAAATTATAATATTTCTGATTTCCCATATTAAAGAAAATGGAAGATTATCTGCTTTTGGTCTAATTTTATATAATTTTCATAAAAATCCTTATTTTTTATGAAAAAATATACTTTAATTTTGCTTTTATCAAAACATATTTCATATCAATTCGTTCCTCTAAGTGTTTTCTAATATTTCAAATAAAAATTAGCTTCAAAAATGCTATAATTCAAATTATAGATACTTTACAATATTGATAATTAGACTATTTTTAGCCAGAAAATGCATAATAAGAACTGTGTTCTAAAGCATCTAAAATTTGAATTATAGAATTTATGAGGCTATTTTAAATTTGAAATATTAGGAAACACTTTGAGGAACAAATTAATATGAAATATGTTATCAAAATGTTCAAAAAAACTTTTTTTTCAAAAATATGGATTTTTATAGACCAATTAGACTTAATTAGACCAAACTTAGAAAATATTCCCCATTCTTTAATAGGGGAAATCAGAAATATCATAATTTTATGTTGCCTCATATTTTGAGAGCTTTAGACTTTTAGTATATTATAAAGGTGTCTTATGGGTAATCAAAACTAAAGAGACTGGTAATGTTGCAGTTTTTCCCTGTGAAATTCTAAATGGCTTGGACTAAAATCCTTCTTTTCAAATTTGAAATATACATATGGATTTAATATTTCTAATTAATAACAAACACCCTTTTATAAAATCTATAAAATGCAACATCTTATATAAAAAAAGCATAGAGTAATAATACAAAGGTGTTCACTCTTTTAAATTCTGCATGCAGTTCAATACTACTATTTACCTATACGTAAGAACTTATGCAAAATATTGATTTCAAAACTGAGAGCAATTAAATCGTATATGTAGTAAAACAGTTTGAGATATACAGGCAATAAATTATTTATTATAGACAACTTACGCATGTTAAAATTGTATGAATATATATATTTGTTGTTTAAATTAATTTAATCAAAATATTTATTACTACTTTTTACCTTCTCATTTGCATAACATATATTAAAATAAAACGATTTTTTATATACGACGATTTACAGCGCGATTTATATGAAATCGATAAGAGTGAACACATTTTTGTATACCTAATCATTACTCTATAATTTAGTCCATTTAATCGCATTTAGCGAGTTGAATTAATAGTAATCGTTTTTTCTTTATAAACAATATTCGTTTATGTTATACTTGATTATAAGACAAAATTATTATAAAACGTGACCGGATAATAAAACACAGCTTTCTATAGAATATTACTATTCTATGGTATATCCAATATACTGATTTACTGCATTTTTTCGAATATAGCAGTTCGATGGTATTTAATAGAAGAATTCTTATGTTGTGATTTAAATAATGTCTTTTGTTAACGTGTAAAACTCATGAAAACAAATGATAAATTGCAATATATATTTATAATCTATTCGATTTAAGGATAATGCTGAATTAGTTTTTTATACACTTGGTTTAAATTTCATCTAGAATCTATGGCCACCTGGATTTAAATTATTTGTTTAAATTAATAAATAAATATTCTAAACTATTTAAAGCGCGCAATTTCAAATGCATTAACAATTTTCAGATTATAAAAAATAGTTTGTATCATTTTTCAATATATATACAAAATTGATCCCGCTGCTAACAGCGCAAAGGAAAATTGAGGGAAAAATTATAGTATTCCCGGGGCTGGGTAGGTAATTGATGCTTTATTTTCTATTACAATTAATATCATATTCACTATAAGAAGTTATGATACTTATAGTAAAGCTAAATGTAAAACAAGTCGTATTTTAATTTTATTATTTTTTCTTTAAAATATTTCTACAAATTATTAAAGTATATAATTATACATTGAAGCATATTTCAATGGCATTAAATGTAAATACAAACCAACATGATTAATAAATCTGTACATTTTTTGAGCAAGAATAGATGCTTAATATTTGTCTATCGTTTTCAGAATTTAGATCACTCCGGAACAAACGATTATGAAATGGTGGAATTCGGAGATGATCGAAATATCGATAAAGATATTTTGCTGGGTTAGTTGAAATGTGTGGGAAAATATTTCTATTTACTTATCTATGGCTAAACACCCACTTTTACGTTCATTTCTAAAAAAATTAAACTATACATATAATGTATAAGTAGTATATATATATATAAGTCAACAAATTCTAGGATATAGGTACCTACGACATAAAAATCTGTAACTGTATGTATACAGGAAAAGAATTTAAAAATATGTTTATCTCTTTTAATATCTATAATATATTAAGAGCTATATTTCGTATAAATGTCATTTGTAAATCATATTGAATCAGTCAATATTTGAGTATCAGGTATACTTATAATTTGCTTCCTGTATATATCATTAATTCGTTCCTTTAATTCGTAGATTTGTAATAATTAATTACATTGTAATTAATATTTACTTTTTTGGAATTATCATCCATCAAATCAAAATAATAAAATAATATATATTTGATGTAGCTTTAAAAAAAATAGCTACAGAGGCAGCGATTTTTTAACGAAATAGGTACAAGCATAGAAACCCATTTATTATGATATAAATAAGATCTTATTCATAAAACACTAGTTAACGATGTAAACATTTGAGATAAAGGAAATTATTGGGTACTTCTAAAACTGTTTTATTTTATCATTTTATAATTGTTACATATCATCTTTTCTATTACTATTGTACTTTAGACTTAGATTCTACAGAATATAGAAGTAAGTAAAGTATTTTTAATAATAAAATTATATTATCGAGTATTTTTAAATACCGTACGAGTTCTGACTCCTGTTTTTCTCCTTTCAACATATCTTTTACCAATTTTAGGCAACATTGCCCACGATTTATTCAACTTCAACATCAGAAC
>JAYRBW010144356.1:0-14829 GCA_036023295.1 Invenusta paracnida | reverse complement strand
ACTTTCTTTTATCTGCAACAGATCAGACTTTCTTTTATCTGCAACAGATCAGACTTTCTTTTACCTGCAACAGATCAGACTTTCTTTTATCTGCAACAGATCAGACTTTCTTTTATCTGCAACAGATCAGACTTTCTTTTACCTGCAACAGATCAAGACTTTCTTTTACTTGGAATGAATTTACCGAATTATTACTACCCTTCACCCTTTTTCTATATTTATAAATACAAAACTACCATTTTACATAATGATGCTGACAATATAAACCTACCTCAATTGCATTCAAATTGAGTCCTGCAAATCCATCTTCAACTCTCATCATCCTTGTTTAGACTAGAAGGCATCTAAGCAGATATTGCAGATGCCTCTACTTGCTTGTAGTCATGTTTAGTGATCGCCAACCCTTTCTAGGTTATATCTGAAGTATACAAAACGAAATGCACAAGATAATAAAATTGGACAGTGGAAAAACTTTTATAAAACCAGATAAAGGCCGCAAGATAATAAAATTCGTAAAATTATATTTCGACTAGTTTCGTGCTAATGTATGGACCTCGTTAGGAAAAAAATAATTAATACAATAAATAAGGCTTACATAGGATACAATAAGGGCCACTTTCAAGACTTATAAATAAAAAAACAGATCAAATTAGAAGAAGAAGATTGAGAGATAAGAAAAGTTCCAGAAAATATGACTGGCCTAATATTGCGAATGAGAGTTATTAAGAATAAGCTGTCGCTTATGTTTTATATAGAAAAATTCTTTTATGGAAAAATAGATAAAATTATTGGCAGTGTGTAAAATTGAAAAGAAGTTATTAGTATTGGAGCAACGCAATTACAAGAAAGACGGTGCGATAATACCTACTAATAACTTTTCAATTTTAAACACTACACCGTGCTTCGAAACTTAATAAAATTATAATTTTATTAATAAGAAACTGTAATTTTTAGTTAGTTTAATAAGTTAAGACTGTAAATAGTAAGTTGTTATAAGTTTCATAAGTTTAAGACTGTGCGTTATTAAGAAATAGTAAGTATCGTAAGTTTAATACTCTGCCTTTATTAAGAAACAGTAAGTTATAATAAGTTTTATCACCTTAATAAGAATCAGAAGGATATATATATAATATACCTAATGTTAAAATTGTGCTTCAATAGTAAGAAGTTTGCTATATAATAAGTTTAAGATAGTGCCGTAATAAGAAACATATAAGTTAATTACTTGCGTTATAGTTAAATGCAAGAAATGAATACATTTAATTATATTCAATATCATTTTTAATAGATACAGTTTAAAATAAACACACACTCATGTAAATCCAAAAATTATATAAGAATGGGATCAATCACATTTGCAATTGATAAATATGTAAATTTTAATTGTGTGTACTGTTGTAATATCTCTAAATTAAAACAACCTACAAACACATGATTTTAACCAGAAACACCAAATGTTACACAAATGAATGCATGAATTGGGGTACATATATATTATCGGTATATATACATTATACAGACGGAGACGAATAGTAAAAAGAATTGATTAAATGGATGAGATACATTAAGAATATCAAACATATTTATGGATGAATGTAATGAAACTGTGGAAGACATTTTTTGTAAGATTACAAAAGGCAGCAAATGAGATTCTATAATATAACCATTGATTACATTAGGGGTGTTTTTAAAGATATGTAGATACTTCTTAAGTCCCGAACTAAGCGAATTGTCAAGTTAATAATGTGATTAACTGGGTGTCCAACTATTTAACTAGGTACATAGTTAGTCAGTGATTCTCGAACAAATATTAGCTGTTATCAGCAAAAACATTACAATTACACAATATTATACAACTATTATTAATTATTTACAATATTGATGTATTTAAAGTCTTTGGTTAAAGCAGTCACTAAAAGGTCAAAATGACGATAAATCGTATCAGCTGATCGTTTCAGTCAACAGGAAGGATTGGTGAATTTTAGTTAGGCATAAGTTGGGCATAATTATAATATTGAAATAATGCAATTGTTTATTGAGATAGATAGGTGTGTTCATAGGTGCCTCGACAATAGAAAAGAATTTAACATTTAGTTGATTAATCGGAGCATTGTAGCAATAATTTTCTTGACTTTTCCATAAAAGAATTTTTGTATATAAAATATAAGCAACCCATTCTTAAAATCTCTCAATCTTTTTCGTCTCAATTTGGTCTGTATTCCCATTTATCTTGTAAGTTGCACTCATTGCATCCTATGTAAGCCTTATTTAATGTATTCGTTATTTCTTTCCTGACAATGGCCACATTAGTGCGAAACTAGTCGAAACGTATACTTTATAAATTCTCTTACCTTGGCATTTATTTGGTTTTATATAAAATATAACTAATTTTTTAAATTATGTCTTTGGAAAAAGTAATATTAACAGTTTTTCTAATTAGTCAAGCTTTAAATTAAATTTTAATTATTTTCATTCAATTCCGTAAAAAAAAGAATTTTAAATTAGAATAAATACAAAGTTCTTTTATATGCAATGTACGTTGCAATTAAAATTTTTACAGAAAGGAAGCCATCATTCACTTTAAAAAGTAATAACACATATAATGCCAAATTAATTTGCTTTTATATTAATATCTTATTTATGAGAACTATAAATCAATTTTAGTTTGTTACCTTCACTATTAAAAAATTATTACACAACAAATTGGGAAATATTTTATTATGCCAATGCTTCAAGTTAAAGATTTTCTAGAAAGCTAATTAATTGCCATTCATGCATGTAGCGCCCACTAATTGGTAATAAAACTGAAATAAATATAGTATAAAAATATGTATATTCTGATGTAATACTAAATATAAATTTATCTGACTAAAAATTATGAAATTATTAATTAATACAATTTATCAATAATTTACAAGACTTAGAATAGTATGAGTTAGAAATATCTCAATTTTATATATTTTACTTCCATGTCACAATCTTGTTAATATCTATATATTATAGATGAGCTATAAATCATTATGTATTATATTATTATGTATATAGACAAGTTTGTATTCCACTGCATTTTTAACTCGATTTTGACAAACGGCCATGACAACTGCTGCAATTCTCAATGCATGCCATGAGATCAAAATTAGACATTAATTTGTAATATATTACTAAAAAGTAGTAATTATAATAATAAATACAAAATATCATTGACATAAGAAAAAAAATTATAAATACACTCAAATAGAATAATATTACTTCTGTTACCGCTTGTAATTTAAATTTCAATCATCGAAGAAAAATAAAATGCCGGAATTTTCACATTTTTAATACGTTTTAACTTAGCAGTCGCGCATCTGTACATTCTTATATAATCTTTTCAATGATGACACTGTCGTCAGGTGTAGCAAGGATGGCATTCGATTTGGAGGCAAAAGGTGACTGCAAGGTTGTTGCAAGGTTGTTACGTGACTGCAAGGTTGTTACGTGACTGCAAGGTTGTTGGGATTCTTCGTAGCACGATTCTGTAGGTAGCAGGCCTTACACAGTTTGTGCAGCACCGTGCGTTCCATCCGGAGGGAAGAATGCATGAAGAGAGAAAAGTGTTGGCCGCATTCAGGGCATCCAGCGGCAGTCAGACCACTGGTGCACGTGAAGTCTGTGTAGAAGGAGCAGGTCTCAGACTTACACTGGACTCTGGCGGCGAAGGCTACGAATTGCTCGTTGAGCGACCTAGTGCAGTTTTAGCAGTTCTGTACGCATGACGCTGATGGCGACAGGGACAACTGCTAGTCGACGACTGTCGCCAGGACCTCTTCAATTGTGTGACTGACGATATCTCGACCTGCCTTCAATACCATATCACCGCAAGCCGTTCCGAAGTGCACTCGAAGAGCTGAATAGGCGCTGCGACATCGGTGATGTCCGAACGCAGCGGAAGAGTTCCCAGCGCCTGATAAAACTGTTCCAGGCCTCTAGAGCCTTAATTACACGAGCATCTCGGATGCGCAAATTAGATGCTCGTGTAAGTAGGGCTTCAGGCTCGACTCCGCAGTTAATGCGAGGGACTCTGGGACGTAAAATTGGGGCTTGGGCAGGAGGGTGGATTTGTAAAAATGACGATGGCCACTGCATCGTTGATATCGTCTGTGGCGAAATGATATCCGTCGCAACTGGGCAATTGATTATTGTCATTGTTCAGGGGAATGTCTCGATTGATTATTGTCATTGTTCAGGGGAATGTCTCGATTGATTATTGTCATTGTTCAGGGGAATGTCTCGATTGACATAGGCTGAAAGCAAAGATATGTTCGCCTAGGGGATATCTTATGTGGACAGTCTTACGGTTTTAAGCCTTCTTCTGGAGACATCTCCTCTTATAGAGACATCTAATGTAGACCGTCCACATAATATATACGGTGACTGCACGATGGTCCACATAGGATATACGATATGAAAACACATTCAAATAAATCCATACATTAAAATATATTATTTTGAACGTTGTAATTACAGCTCGCTTAAACTATTCAATGAATATTTATATATTTAAAATTTAGGCGCGTAATTTAAATCTTTGTATAGTTTTTGTGTTCACTCAATCTGTTCCACAATTAATAAAGTAAGAACAATTTAGTAAATTATCGAAAAATGATACACTGATTTTGTTTTATTTGAAATATTTCATTTATTTAAGTATTATTCACAGACTATAAGTATACTGTATAGTAATAAAGTCTTACTCTATACCTAACTGAGTATATTGTATATATATGTGAACACTGTTTATATTGTAATATAGTTTACCTACATATAATTGCATCTAACACAGAGAACAATGTTTACCTGTGTGCATATTGCATACCTGTGTGTCCTGCAAAGTATTAGTCACTCCCGTGTATTGTAGCTCTATTTATATACTAATGTATTCACTTGCTTTGCTCATTACAATTTGATGTACTCAATAAACAGTCGGTTATCTCAGCGATCTCGAATTTTACTTACACCAACATATGTTACCAGCCCAGTTGAAAATAGTATGTAAGAAAATATTCATATTTGTTCATAACGTCAGATCGTCTATAACGACGCTTTTTGCTATGTCCCTTGGAGTGTCGCTGTAGACAAATTCTAGAATTCTACTATGGCATGAAATTAAATAAATTCTTGGAAAAAGCACCAAAACAGATCAAATCTATAAATTAAAACATAATTATAATATATACATTAACTGAGTTATTTCAAATAACAGATGACTTAAACACTTTCTTTGCAACAATTGTGTAGAATTATCTCCATTAATTGTATGCATAATCACTATATAACTGAATAATCCTGACTATAACCGACTAATCTTATGCATGTCTTGTCTTTATTTTATATATGCTATGTTCTATGTAATATATTTAAATATGCTCCTATATTCATGTTCTGTCAGCTGGTTAGCATTATGCTGTATATTATTATATAATAATGTATTATATGTATAATAATATATGTCATTTGTATTTGTATAATTTCTAAAGAAAAATGTAAAAAGAACAACCAAATTTATTTTTCTCCTATAGGCAATTATTAATCATAAAATAAACAGGTAATGGGTATGCATAAATAATACTCCTAGAAAAACATTAAATGTCAATGTGTATAATATGAATGTACACACTGATATGTAAGATAAAATGATCATAAGTAATAAAGTGGCTAGTAGTGCAATATATAGAACATATTTGTATACAGAATAGGAATATAAAATAGGCTACAAGGAAATTAACAGTGTTATCAAACCATTTTAATGTAACTTTATAGGGAAAAGTATATTAATACCTACGTAATATGAAACTTTGATAATGTTCAATCACCACTAATACAAATCATAAAAGCACTTATCTAGATACAGCTTCTTATTTGACAAAGAGCGATCAACCAAAGTTGCGTCAACCTTTAATTTATGTACATCATAATATTTTAGAAATAGTATTTATAGTTTGTTGACAAATTATAGAACACAAATTAAAGAAATGATACTAGGGTGTGGTCATAGTCAACTTTTATATTCCAGTGGAACATAAACTGTATATTTATAGAAAAACTGTCGTTATAGGAGAAGTCGCTATAGACGAACTTTATAGGAATTCGGTTGGGACAACCAATTAAAAGCGTCATTACAGGCAAACTGACGCTATCTAGGTTTTCTTTGGCTGATTTTTGTTTCCTTTTCTGATTCACTTATTTCTTTCATATCTTTATATCAGGAGTCATCCATGGTTTATTTGTTTAAGAAGCGTTGCTTTATATATATGACAAATGTATTCCATAATTTATTTGAGTTAGTGTTTGTGTCAATTAAAATATTTCAGTTTAATTTTTTAAAGTTTCTATATTTCTTTCATTCAAGATCTGTAATTAAAGGCCTTTCTCCTGAATTGCTCATCATGTTTTGTTATAAAGCTGTAGCATTAAAATGTGTTCGGTCTGCTTTTTGTTTAAAATGCCTTCGCCTAAAACAACAAAAAAATAACCTAGAAAGATTTAACCAAACAGTATCCTTACAAAAATTACCGCTAATATACTTACGGTAGAATATTTTATGACTATAAGATAACGATTTGGGGAAAACTAAGGTACACGATAACACAAAACTAAGGCTTTCTGTCATCAAATTCAACGTTCATTATGTCAGTGTTAGAGGAATTTATGTAGTGAAAAATAATATACAAATATGGGTTAATTTATATTTAATATATTAAAATTATACAAGCTTACCAACAATCTTGAGTGTACGATATTTGAGACTATAGGTTATGCTTCAATACCTCCCAGTTCTAGAGTCATATCAACCAAGAGAAGTGCAACACTAATAAAAAAACCTTTTTATTATTTGCGCAATAAAAGTAATGAAGTGCATAGCATTCTGCATAATGTACACAGTATATTTACAGGGTGGTGCTTGGACAACCAAAGAAACAGAATATATATACATGAACAGCAAACGGCCAACAGCGGCTGGGAAATAATCAATGTTATATGTGTATATGTACAAAATAAAGAAATGCCATTGCAGTGTCCATCATTCAGTAAAGATGTGATATGCAAGTAGTTGCATAGTTTGAATGTATACAAAGAGCAAAAACAACGTCATGTTCTACATTCAGAAAAACTTTTTGGACCAAACCAAATGTGTCACAAATGTCGACAAAGATGATACAACTGCTGCTAAAGGTACAAAAACCAATGTTTTGATGACACATTATAAGTGGCGTGATGAGATGCTACAAATTTTGACAAAAGCTTGAATGCTAAATCCTTACAGGTTATTTTGGAAATGCTATAAATAATGATTTGTACTGCAATTTTGGACGACAATCATTTAGAAACTTTTGAAGGGGCCTCAAATTTCGAGGGAATATTTAGCAATTGCCGAAAATGTTTAAAATTTCGAGAGAAGAATGTTGACTTTCGACTAAGATTTGGCAATTTTGGAAGATATTTCAAATTTAAACATGTTAAAAGTTTTGACAAGGATTTTGTAACTTTCGGAAATATCCCACTTTAAAAAAAATATATAAAGATTTAGTAGCTTTCAACAATTTTTTAAAACTTTGAATAAAGATCTTGTGTAATTTTCGAGGAAAGATGGGACAAATGAGAATGAAGATTATAAAACTGCAGACGAAGATAGTTTTCAAGGACAATGACGGGGTGACGGACCCCCTTTCAGCCACCCACAACTTGGCCCAGATCCATAAGAATAGAGGATGGTAGGGCGGGATCCGACAAATCGTGGGTCACCGCCACCCGTAGACACTGATCATAGAGAGAAGTCGGTCGAATCACGTGATACCGATCGATATTGGTCTGTACATGGGTCTCTCCGCCAAGGATATTGGAGGCACAGCCACCCACTGCGAGGATACTGCCGTCGAAGGCGCGGGTCGTTGTGTGCCACAGGCGGGTTCCACCGGTGCTGCTGCTCTTGCCTGATGGTTGCCATGAGAGACGAAAACAGAGGTCATTTGTAAGTATATTGATTAATGGAACTCTCTTTCGAGAAATCGAGTCACACCAAACCAAATAGGTATAGGAAAACCACATACCTGGATAGACCGGTCCGACCATCCTATTGGTCGCCACATCGATGACGTGAGCGTCGCTGAGTGGTTCATCGTTGGAGTTAAGTCCCCCAAGCACGAGGAGGCGTGAGTCATCGATCGCCGTCAAGGTCATCCAGGAGCGACCAATGGGCATTGGCGAGCCTGGTCCGGTGTCCAGCTGGAGGCGCGTCCACTCGAGCGTCACGAGATCCAGGCTGTAGAGGTCTGCGTGGATGGGAGGGGGCCAGTTGGTGTAAAGTACGAGTAGGTATAGAGCGGATTCTTCTAATATATAGACACGGGTGAGCATACAACTCAGGCAGAATAGATAGCTTTAATACAACATTGCAGGATTTCCTTGTCTCGTCTCCACAAGCACTCCAATCATCTTGATAGAGAGCACCTGCTCAGTGATTTTGCAGTAAGTTTGAAAATAAACACAACTGTTATTGATACACCAGAAAAATAAGCAATCATTGTAGCTTATAATTGAGTTGTCGTGTTTTGTTTTACAAGTGAAGCACCATTTTTAATATGGAAAATATATTTTAAATTTTATCCTTTTTACGATTTTATAATCTCCTTATTAGCTTTACTTAAAGATATAAACTCAATTTAGATTAAAGATAAAAGATAAAAGATAAACTCAAGATTTAAACTCAAGATATCTAAATGATATCTGATATATTACGTTCATAAAACTATAATATATAAGATAAAAAGTACAATACAATGTAAATTAACACATTTACAACTAATTAGAATATTCAAAACACAAATTTGTATAAGTTTAATATTACCCCTAACCCCAAGGAGTACACTAAAATGCGATTTCAAGTGGCAATGACTAATTTACTCAATGATGGAAGTATCGAATAAATCGGACGGAGTAAACTGCACTCCGGATTAACTCTGGAGTAGCACCTGAGCAAAGTTTAGTCAGGACTAACATCCATGTAAACTTTACACAAACACCGGAGTTACTTTCATAGTTCAGTTACACCTTCTCCGGTGTTACTCTAGACTTGAAATCACTCATGGTTGCTGTTTGTTGTTATTGACCCCGGCCCCGTAGCAGAACCGCTTCCCTAGGACCGAAGAGGAAGTCACTGACCTTTAGAAGATTAGTCTAGAGGTCAGCGGGTATGATCGGTCTGTGGGGCGGGATAGTTTAAAATGTGAACGGATGTCGTGTAGTGATTGGCATCAGACTGGGCATGTATATGGAGTTATGGGGTGAACAAAGTGTGGAGGTTGTGTGTGAAAGATTGGATGGCTTGGCCTGACGATGTTAGTGTACGTGTGGACTTGATTGTGTTTTTGTATGTGGTGTCATCGATGTAGTCTGTGTTTTGTAGTGATGGTGTTAGAGTTTGGGGTTCTTTCTATTTTGAAAGTGGGGGTGACTTGGGTGAGAGGGTGTGTGGAGCTGGATGAGAGCTCGAGTGGAAAGGAGTGTGTCATGAAATGGAGGATGTAGGTTTCGTGGTGAGAGTACAGCCTGTGACAATCTGGATAGCGGTGTGTGTTGTATATTTTGTGGACAATTAAACGCGTTGCATTTTACAGATATGAACGTGATATGTCTACAGTACCTACATACTATACGAAGGTTGTCCTAAATCAGGCAATAATTGTACGAAACGCTAATTATGTAACTGGCATAAATTAAAGTAGCAACAAGTACACAGTACTCAATAAATTGGCAGTTTTGATTTGCATGAATATCTAACATATAAAAAATAAAGTAAAAACTGTAAAAAGGCCCTCAAATTACCTTAAATTTGTATTCAGCCACTTAATTTTGGGCTAAAAAAGAGATCTCCGTTTTTGTCCAAATTCGCTTTCAAAGGGAAAATTTTATAAAAAAAATTATTTTAATGATTTTCGCCTATAGCTTTAATAAATAGCCCCATTTCTGATAAAATGCAGAGTTGATAATGTTTTTAAATATTAAGATTGATATAATATATAACTTTTTATTTTGTAAATGTTTTATGCATAAAAAAAGATTTACAATTCATTTACATAGTAGTTAAGTTTTCGTAAACATGATTTTGTAAACCTTGGTTCAATTCAAAAACACTCTATCAATAATTTAAGTTAAAAACGATTTCCAAAAGAAGTTTAAATCTTAAATTCGTTTAGTTTGTCGAAAAGTGCAAAGTACCGTTAAGCCTGATAGTGGCCACATCGCCTCCAATGCCGGAGCGTCCACCGAATACGAACATCTGATTGGCGAGGACGCAAGCCCCGTGCGCGGCCCGAGGCGAGGGCACCGCTCCAGTGGTGGCCGGGTTGGACCACGCACCCCGCGAGAGCGTGAAGAGAAGGACCTGGTTGTTCCAGCCTCGGCTCAACTCGTGGAAGCGCCATTCGCCGTTGTCGTCAAGGAGATGCCAGACATTGGATAAGAGCTGGTCTTCCGGCGATCTGAGGCGGCGGACCAAAGAGCATCAAGACTTTGAATATTGAATAAAAGTGTGTCCCTTAAATGCTTATGATATAGGAGGAACGGACAAAAGCTTTACCTACATACTAGAGAATAGAAAGGGGATATATTTCAAAGGGTTACATATCGGTAACTAAGTAACCGGTGACCTAGATCGACTAGAGGTCCTCAGCAAGGTCTATCAAGAAGAAAAAGTCCTACTTTTGAGGTCTAAACGGTCACAACTGCACGATAGCAGACAATGGATTTCGAAGAACATTATTGGACATATTGTAAACTATAAGCTGTATATCTGGACAATTTTGCTATCCGCATCATCCGGTATTAAGAAATAAATGGCATATTTTATACTCCGCTCGCTATCGATAATAACCTGTCTCGTTCAATATACCGAAGTCATCTTTGCCAATGTATACTCAAACTCCTCGCCGAAGAACAGAACTCTTCGTGATGCAAGCGGGATGATTGGGATTAGCTGGATTAAAGTGACTCCCACAACTCCGCCAGTGACAGCATCTGCCAGCACTGCTGTACTACACTAAAATTTATGCGGTCTCCATTTGAAAGTGAACACCTTCGGATACAAGAAGGAAGTCATGCATGCAGTTATCGAGGGTTCACGGTATAGGCGATGCAAGTGAGCAACTCCTCTGATTGGATGAGAGCGTATCCATTGGCGACGTAGTATAAGCGTTAGTTCCTTTGCATACAAATAAGCTATAATTTCCCGTAATCACACACATTTCATTAGTTATAGAGATATTAAAATATGTATATATATATGTTAAAAAATAGAGATATTTTTTCATAAAAAATAAACATTCGCAGATTGCTTCCTTAGATACATAATCATTCCCATTATCTACATGTCTTCGATACTTTAAAATGTTTCTGCTAATTAGCGTAACGGTCAAATAAGGACACCAGACATCGTGTGTCGATACCTAGTCACTAAATGAAACTAATGTGTTACTTTATATCACCCATCGAAAACAAATGATGGTTCCTAGGGAAGAGTTTACGTGTCTTTATAAAGGCATACGCCGTATATTCTCGAGCGCTGTCATGATGGCGCGTGCCAGATTTCTCTTTAGCATCATCTAGGTATTGTAATAGGCGGACTGTTTAAATAATTATGTTGTCAAGTCATGAGGTCAGTTATAATTAATCTATCAAACTTGAGGCAAAATAAATCTGGGCCACTTCAGATACGCATGACTTGATGGTATGAGTATATTCCACTTACATTATTACATTGATTATTTATTACAATTTAAGAAAGATAGTATAATATACACAAAAACAAGTAGATAAATAAGAATATTAATTTCTATGCACAAATATCAAATTGTATATAAAATATGATTTACATTTTTATGTATGATTTACATACACGAATTTCAAAGCAATATGAAAGACCAGTAAGCTTTCTGTACACATGTATGTATAATACAAAAAAATACATCTATAAACAAAATCAGTTTAACTATCATCTTATAATTATGATTTTTATTAAATATATAAAGTATCTACATAAATATAAAATTTCTAGTTAATAGCAGAATGAATTATCATTAGTTAATTAGTATAACATTATTAAAATGTTATTATATACATTATAGTTAAGAAGGTAAATATACAAATATAATGTATAATTATGATAATGAAAGACAATTTAGATAGTTTGCATAAAGTTTTAAACTGATCATCGCCTAAGTTTGAGAATTTTATAGCCCCTGCCTGTATTTTTGATAGCTGATATTCTTTCAAATAATTCTCCAGACAAAATTGTCGCAGCTTGTTGCAAAGTTTCTGATTCAAGAAAATATTTTTAGTCAGAATAATTTCACTTAGCTTCTGATTTACAAAAATATTTTTAAATCCAAGTGATATTTAACTAAGAAGCTTGATCTATTTATTGCAAAAAATATTTTTTAGTCTAATTGATAATTTACTATAAGCTTTCAATTTGTTAGTCAAAAAACTGATATTCTAATTTGCCAATTGATATTTTGTTAAGCTTTTACTGATTACAGAAAACATATTTTTTAGTCCAATGCAGCAGGTTTATATTTCATTTCACTTTTGAACAAGATCTTAGGAGCAAATAATTTACATTTATATATAAATAGATAGGAGTAAGTGCAGGAGAATTCTTGTGTGTGATAAATCCATAGAAAATAAACCTGCAATGCAGGGTGTCCACACTACTTAACTAAAAAAAATCCCAAACAAAAGTCAAAATTCACATATATATTTTGGTAAAGAAATTAACAATATGTTACACATAAATTTTTAAAATATACATAATAAATACATCAACATGAAGTAAAAACATTCTACCTAATGACAGCTCAGCAAGCCAAGGTTGCTTGTCCCCCTGCATTCCTAATGAATGTGCTTAGCTACCAAAACCCACAAAAAAATTTTTAGATTGAGGATTTTATAAGTTTTAAATAAAAGATACAAAGTTATACTTAACCGGCAACATTTTTGGCTATATCCCAGTTTCCTGGATTAAATTATTATTTTTTACATTTTTATTTATACATCGTCATTATATATATTATATATTATATACCCATATATATTACTAAGAGCTGTACTACCACTTGTGGCCACAACCACACCACAATTATCAAGAATCTCCTCAATTATAAAAATGTTAAAAAAATCAAAAAATAATTTAATGCAGGAAGCTGGGATATTATTAAATTTTTTCATATTAAGATTGAAATTAGTATTTATTAAAAAAGAAATAAAAAAAGAACTTACTAAAAAATACACATACAACAGTTAAAATTCATGTATCTCTATTCAAATTTGTGTACAATTCACTTACATTTTGTCTTTTTATAAAAATTGTGTATATTTACACACATATGTGAATTTCGTGTACATGTGGACACCCTGCCAATGCCAATAGCAATTGATAATTTATTAAGCTTCCAATTTGAAAAATATTTTTTAGACCAACTCATAATATTTCATAACACTTTTAATTTGCAAAAATATTATTAGTCCCACTGATATTTATTTCACTATAGTATAGCTTCTAATTTGTAAACATATTTTTATTCCAACTTACATTTTGCTTAAAGCTTCTGATTTGCAAAATTGTTAGTCACAAAAATAGTCATACTGATATTTTGCTAAGCTTCTGATTCACAGTCTTACTGATTTTTTGCTAAGCTTCTGATTTACAGAAATAGTCATACTGATAATTGTCTAAGCTTTGCAATTTGCCAAGATATATTTTAGTAGAACTGATAATTTGAAAAGCTTCCAATTTGTGAAAATATTTTTTAGTAGAAAAAATATTTCTAGCTATTATAGTATAGATGATAGTATAATAGTATGACTACAATTATATAATTATTAAAAAGTATAATATAATTTAAATTATAGACTATATTCTATGGTATTAGTAACACTTTTCCTTTTTAGATAAACTAAATATAATGTGAAATAAAAAATGTAAACTTACAGAGCAATTCTTGTAAAAATAAATAAGAATGTTTGCTATATATAGTGAAACTAATTTACTCACCTAAAATAATCTGAATAACGTTCAACTTGCGTCACAATTGCACCACAATAGTGAAACTATTTGCTAAATTTAACATAAACTAACCTTGAAAAATTTACAAACAGTTTGATGTAAAAAAACAATAATTTTTCAATAATCGTTAAAATACTATAAAACATAATAAAAAATCCTTTTATTCCATACTAAAATTTTACTAATGAGTGCAATAATTTAAATAAGTAGCACTTCCATATAGTTATATTATTTCTGTATTTTTAATGGAGTCTCTTTTTTTAATTTTTATGTTTGGGAAATAATTTTGTGCTGTTATACATGGCGGACTCAATAATATATTGTGATTTAACATTTATATATATTTATATTTATCAGTGACGCTGTTATTTCTAAAGAATATTGAATACAGACTATTGCTTATTTTGAATTCTGAAATGAGTTAAATTGTCTAATAGATACCGGTATATTATATATATAAATGACATATCCTGCCTATAAAGCGAAAAACCCATTGGGTGACTTTACTACTGGTTTTATCTCGAGGTGTTAGTGTTTGTTTTAGTCTTAAAACCAGCAAATAACACCTGACCCGGTTTTAACACTTGTAAAAGTGTTAGCGATAAAACTAGATACATTTTTAAAACAGAAACTTAGTGTGGAATCTACAGATTATACTTTATGTTACTATATTTATTGACAATAGTTCATTTGTGTACGTGACTAGGAATAATTTGTATACGAGATATTAT
>JAYRBW010144355.1:0-36820 GCA_036023295.1 Invenusta paracnida | reverse complement strand
CTTCTTTCATAAATAAGTTTTTGTCTGTTTTATGGCAGTTTATGAATATTATGAATATCTGCAATTTTTTTGGTCCTACAATTTTTTTCCCAATTTTGCCCGTAGCAGCACTGAATTTGCCTGTCTATATATCAGCATTTTTGTCTTGTCCCTTTGGATTTCTTTTACATCTATTTAAGTTTGTCTATATTCTCAGCTTCTTCTATTTCACTAATTTGTCTATATATACTATATAGGCATATTTTTTAATATTCCTATGGCTATTACATTATAATTTATTTGTCTTTTTCAGCATGATACATATTTACTTTAACAATTTTCAATAAATAAAACTATATTTATTATTCACCATCTCCAAATTTAGATGATTGCAAATTGCTCTGTACAATCTTCCAATTTATAAAATGTGCAACCATTTATAAATTATACTGTACAATCATAACATTATTTACCTTTAAAACATTTAAAAAATGTGCAGCACAATTTATAAATTGAGCTGTGTAATCTCTCAATCTATCATTATTTATATATGAAACTTCATAAAAAATACACTTTTTCTTAAAATGAAATATTACATTTACTCTATCTTTATAAAATGATTAGAACATTTTTAATATTATTCAATAAATAAATATATTAACATATTTGAAGATTACAAAAGACAATTTATAAATTAATTTGTGTAATCTTCCAATCCTTTATTATTTATATATAAAGCATCATAAAAATGACAAACTCATTCTTAACATGAAATATTGCATTTACTCTATCTATCTTTATAAAATTATAAGAACATTTTTAATTTTAATTTTATTCAATAAATAAATATTTAGAAATTGTCAATGGAAATTGACATCTTTAGATAGAACTGGAATTGAATCTAGAAATGACAGTTTTATATATAGTAAATTAGCTATGTAAATCTTTTAGACCCCATAACTATGGTAAAATTCAATAATTTTGACACCAGAAAAAAGGTACATAATAGAATTCAATAAACTTCATTTTGACACCAAGATTGTTGCTTTACACCTATTATGAATATCTAGATAATCTGGAAATGAATCTAGAAATGATAGTTTTATGTGGGGTAGGGTAATTCTGGGTATGGGGTTATTCCAGAAATTTTCATTTTTGAAACCAGTTTAATTCCTACATTTGAAATATTAAAACAATAAGCATACTTTTTTGTTTCATGCACACTCATATATTTAAGTAAATAAATCAACTTAAAAAAAGAATAAATAAACCTATGTTGTCTTCATGCAATCATTTTCTAAATATTCGATTTTTTGGAAAATATTTTGAACTCTTTTCAATGTATTTTTCAGTGTGATCACTCTACTATTAATATTTTATAACATTTATTTGAATTATTTCTTTTCATTCATATTATCTAACTTATTTAAGCATATTTCTAATGCAGCAATAAAAATTTGACTTTGGGTAAATGGGGCAATTACGAATGTCCATGGGGTAATTATGGAAAAGTATATTTTCATTATTAGTATTTCATATATCCATAATTACCACAATATGGAGTAAATACGAATTTATATTAAAAACTACATTTCAGTTACTATCATGAAGATATTTTGATTTAAAATTATTTTGTCTTGTATGAGAATTGTTTGAATTAATAAATATTAAGGAAGTTCATTTTTAAAATTAGTGACATAAACATTTCAAAAAAGGTTTGTGTATTTTTTTCCATAATTACCCCATTGGATTTGTAATTACACCCAGGGTTAGGGTTAGTTTATTATAACTATTATTAATAGTTATTACAAATATACTTATAACAAATTTTCTGTTATTATCATGCAGATATAAAGATTAAAGATTATTCTATGTTGTAGAGAATTGTCTGACTGTATAAAAATTAATGAAGTTTGTGTCAGTGAACCATATTAACAATAAAAAAACATGTTTTTTATATGTTTGATCTGGAATTACCCCACCTCACCCTAGTTAATTAGCTATATAAATCACTTAGACCCCATAACTATGGTAAAACTGAATAATTTTGACCCCAGAAAAAGGTACATAATATAATTTGATAAGCTTTCTTTTGACACCAAGATTTTTGCTGTACCCATTGTGGATCTCTAGTCTAGATAAATCTGGAAATGAATATAAAAATGAACAAAGAAAAAAGTTTTAAACATGGAATATTGCATCTATTCCAATCACCTACATAGAAGTTGATGCACATGTCTCAAAGCAGCAGCATATATTTGATGCCAAGAAAAGATAAATGAAGTTCAACCTTTGTCAGGAAATTAAATTGAAAAAGTTAACAAACAAGAATATATCCATATTGCAAGTTATTTAGCTAACAAAAGGAAGAATAATATATATATACTAAAATGCATGCATTAAACTACATATTTTCTCATTTTTCATTTGTAGATATTTCATTTTAATTGTCTCTTATGTTGGTACAAGTTACATCTAAATTCGTTTTTGTAGATATTATTATATGAATACATTTTGAGTTTATAGTTTGGTTTATATATATGGAAAGCTGGTGAGGTCAAATCTCCAGTTATCACATATATAAATGTTAGTGTTAACTCTGTGCTTCTAACACATTATAAAGTTGTTAATTCAATCAATGTTATTGATAAATAATGATAATTTTACACATAGTTGGATTAAAATATTGAATAAAAATATTGCACTAGTCAAACCATATGAAAAAATCTAAACTGAATATTACTTTGTTTATTTTTTTACAATTTAGAAAAATGGCAGTGTCAGTAATGTAAATAATAAACTTTTCTATTGTGAATTACAGGTAATCCTGGAGGAGATGCATATAAACATGCACATTAAATTTAATTTTTGAGGTGATTAAAACTATCCATACTTACTGTTAGTATTAGCAGTGCTGCCACTCTCAGCAATTTGAATCGCTCAGCAATTATTTCAGTTTTGTCAGCGATTGGCAATTATTACACCCTGTTTTTCATGTTCAGCGATTATTGTATCATTGTATTATTTCTATATTTAGTTGTCCCAGATACAACTTTAAACTGTGAAGTCTGCAATAAAGTCATTTTATTACACAGTTTTTTCTTCTTAATTTTCAATCATATTATAATGTGTATATAATAATGTATTATATATTGACACTTAATCTTGTCAATGAAGTTCATGCTCTGGAAATGGCAAACAGGCTTCCAAATGTTGTGGCGCATGATGAGTTGGATAATCTTTGTTCAGAAATCAGATTATACAATCTTCTACCAGTTGAACAACATCCAAGTGGTGTGGTAGTGGAAAAAGCATGGCAAATAGTTCGTCAAATGGATGAGAATTCTCAATGTTACCCCTTGATAACTTCACTGGCTGCAGCCTGTTGTTCCATCTATCATGGCAATGCTGATGTAGAAAGATTTATTGGGAAAAATCACGACCTTGATTCCAATGACAAGCGAAATTCTTTGTCTGGTGAGTGTAAAAAGTACTCATGTATTGAATATGTCACAATAATAGCCAGTAGTCAATGTTAAAGGTTTATTTAATAGTGTCTGTAATCTTAAAACTTTTTTAGATGTTGTTCAGAGAAATCTTCTTCTCACAAGATCATATTTGTCAGCTCGGAAGCTGTCTTCTTCTAACGTGATGGTTGATAATGCATTCTTGGACATTGGGTTTAAGGCACACGCTGAACATTTGCAGCATTCGAAACAAGTGGAAGCACAGAAAGCCTGTGAACAACTAGCGAAGGAGGCCGAAGTTGAAAGAATTGCTCTGCATGCTGAGGTGCTACAGAATTCTTGTAGAAAAAAACAACTGGAAGAACTCCGGAAACAGGAAATCGAGGTAAAATATTGTTTTGTAAAGCTACTGTGGTAAACATATTTTTCACATTGCCAGCGATGGGATTCTTCCTTCTGAAGCAAGATTTCCTGTGTTTTTTTTTAGATAAGGGGTGGCTATGGCTATAGACAATACATAAAAGCGGAGTCAACACAGGTCTTAAGCTATGATATGCCTATATTAGGGGGCCCTATATTATAATAGTTCTTACTTATTTTCATAATATGTCTAAATCACGTCCCTGCATTGTTCTTCTTATTTGCAGCATGGGGCAAAAAAACGTGCTGCAGAGACCCATAGAATTGAGGCCGAATCGCAAGTGCAAAAAGCCCTGGCGCAACTGTCGGAAGCCAATAAGGCTGAACAGCATCTCAGCACCCAAGATTCAGATCTACAGAAGAAGAAAAGCAAGTGAGTCAATTGTAAAAACATGTATTTCATTTTAGTATAGATCATTGGAACAACATTATACTTACTTTTAATTTTTATAACTACTAAATGACTGTTGTATATTCTTTGCAGGATTGAGAATGCTGCAATCCAGAAAGCCCTGTAAAAAACAGCTTTGGAAACGGCCAAACAAAAGCTCCAACAGGAGAAGTCGGCTTTAGCTAACAAACTCTGCAAAATCCCAAAACTATCCCGATGAAATTCTAATCAAAACTGTCTTATATCCCTGTCATATACCCTGTATTCAGTATTACCTGATGTTTTGTGTTAAAAAAATATGTTTTATGTTTCAAATATATTTATCTACTTTGTTCGAAATTTTTGTTCAGCGATTATTTAGTTACCCTGCAATTATTTCTTACATTTGGGCAGTGGCAGCACTGTATTAGTGTTTGTTTATAAATATTTACAGGGGAAACCAATTTACTGTTATTGTATTTTTTATGATAATATTATATTACTATATATATACATTATACCAATATGTATTAAAGTTATTCTAAATTTATTTTATTGCAGTAATTATAAATAGTTCAAGTTTATCATTTTCCACCAAAACTTTACATGCATCTTCCAGTGGCTGTATTCTCAAATGTGGATAAGAATAAACACAGTTGTGGGATAGCTTATCCCTTATCCATAGCTCACTGTATGACTGATCCACTGTTCCATATTCTCAAACAATGGCCCGCATTAAAAGCTATGGATAATGATAGGAATTCCCCCTTAACACAGTTTTATTTCTGTCTATAAGTGGGATAGTATAATATAATAAGTTAACTGATTTATACAATACAAGCTATAAGATACACACTAGTTACATCATTCTTAACACTGTTCACCAACTATCAATAGCACTGCAGTTACCACATATATATATAAAATACAATAATTGTATTAGATAATTAAAGACAACTATATATGTAGATTTATATACACTTATACAATTTTATATGTAGATTGTTAAGGTTATCCTGCCCTATAGCAGAATAAGGTATTCTCTTAGTGGCTTACTAGTTACATGGATAAGTTATCCACTTTCAAGAATACTGTTTACACTGGCAGGTGACTCAGTGAGCCATGGATAGGGTTATCCACGTTTAAGAGAATATGACCACATGATTAAAAACTCAATTACCCTATTTTTCTACTAAACTAGAAGGGATTTTAATAAATCCTACAAAATGCAAATACATATGTTAAAATATTGAAATTTCTAGGTTGTATACTACCTTTATATAGTATATATTTTAGTATACATTTACAGATTTAATAAAATAAATTTAATACAAAAATATACTTACTCTATAAGTATATGATCAGAAATAAATAGACCCTCTGTATGTTAAGCATACATCATAAGCTATATAATATACTCATTTATGGTACAACTACAAAACATATTCCTTATAATTTGTTGGTTTTCAGATACAATTGCTTTATTTAATTTATTTTATTATTTAAACAAAGATTACAATTTTCAAATTTAATAAAAAAATATAAGCTTATGAGATATTAGATTTTTCTGGATTTTTTGATACAAAATAATAATTTCTTTAAGAAAAGCATGTAATAAAAAATTGTATTTATTTTGTAGCCATAACATGTGTCATAAAAAATATCATTTAATTATATGCATACTTTTATTTTAGACAGTCTCCTCTATGACTCCTCTTTTGCACAGTATGATGAAACCAACACTGGCATCACTAAATGATCTTGAGTTGAAGGTTTTATCATTCATAGCCAAATAAATATTCATTAATTTTCGAAAAAGAAGCGGAAATAATACATTTAGTGAACTTTATCTATTTATAGAAAGCACTCAATTTTCTTGACTTAACACTTGATCATACACATTCTTTCATACACAATATAACCAAACTGATTATTTTAACTTAAACATATTTTACTTTACACTGACATTTTACATTTTTACTACATAAGCAACCTATACACTTTTTTTAAATTTTAACAATTTTAACAATTTTTAAAGCACAACCATTGAGCTAAAGTTAAAATATTTTTTGATCTGAAGGCTAGTCAAAACCAAATATTTCAATTTATAAAGTATTAGCAAAATATTTAATTTTAATGATTATTTACTTTAAAAGTACATTTTACATATAATGTAAGTAACATTTTATAATAGGTCTACATTCAATATCATTAAAAGGCAATTTCAATATTGTCATATTCATTGTTTTTTCTATACAAATAAAATACCTATTTTACACAATACCTAATTTATACAATGATGTATTGATAACTTATAATATTCATAATGTACATTTAAAATAAGTTGTTAGAGACAAATTTTTACATTTATATTAATTTATCACAATGTTACAACGTTTTTAACACCAACTTCAGTTCAAATTTCCCACACTTTAAAAGTCTTCAGTCCTTTTAAAATATTCCTTACATAGGGTATGGTACAGAACAATTACATGTCAATGTGGTGCACAATATGTGTCTGTTCAACAAATCATTGTTCTATAGAACTCACATCTGTTTTACTCTTTTGGATGGTGATTTTTTATCTTCATTGGCAACATTAAAATTTATATATTTTTGATTACATTATCTAGAGCTTCATTGTTTCCTGCCATGAATCCATCCATGTCATCTTTTGCATATACTCTCCTGATCTTCTTGTTGATTTTTTTGCAATTCCTGCATTTAGTCAGTTGCTTTTTTTCTATTTTAATCAGAGTTCCCACAGATCATAAAATTTTTTAAAGTCATTAGTTGTTTGCGAATTCAATTAAAAGTCTTTTCTTATAAACACTTTTTTCATATAGTCTTTAAAAACCTTGTTTTAATATTATAAATGCTTATGATTTTGCTTTTTCATTGCACTGGTTTGCTGATATCACACAGGTTTTTAATATCAATCGTTTACATAGTAAGTTATATTATTAATTGTTTTGCCTCAATATTTGCATAAAATAATCTAACCTATTAAATAATTTAATATGTGCTCAATAAACTAGACACAACCATTGAAAGCATTATAAGTTAAACATTGTAGGTTTGATCTTATTTTGGATCTAGCTATGATGCTCTTTTTGACTTATACAAAAAGTAAATGTATTTTTCGAGAAGCTTGACTTTAGAAAAAAAAGTTTCAAGACTTGTTGACATATATTTCCAACAATAGTGTCTTTACTTTTTGTCAAATTTCTCGCAAACATTGATACTGTTTCAATGGGTAGACAGCTGTGTATAGTCATGCTAAAATCAAGTTGACAACTAAACTCATAAAATCTAGATAGTGTTACCAGCACTCCTGTTTGGTACAAATACAGCCTGTTCAAAATACCACCAGTATTTACAATCGGAAATGAGTTCAAAGAAAGTAACCAAGAAATAGACCTAGTGCTCTGAAGACCTAAACTGTCTAAAAGCCATGAATGTAGACTTGAAGACTAAGAAACATCACTGAGGCAGGAATCAGACAGTCTAGCAGATACTTCTGAAAAGAGTAATGATAAATATTTGATTGTTAATCCAATGCTTTAAAGTAGGCTGCAGATGAAAAGCAGACACTTTTTCACGAAGTTTGTACAAAGAAAATTCACCAAAAGAGAAAAACTTTCATCTATACAAATTTATTACTATATCAAAACGAACTATGTAAATCTCCAAATAACATATTAACATTATAATGTACACAAAATTGTTAGCCTAATTTTATTGTATTATTTTTAATAATTGTGTCCTTGGGTTATGTATATTTCAAAATATTTTTGTATGTATATATTTTATTTTATTTTATACAATAATCCAAATCACTTTAACAATCTTTAAGAAGTACTTACATTTTAGATATGGTATAGCATGGGAAACCTGTTTAATTTAAATTTATATTTTATGTGATTTATTCAACTGTTAAATACAAGTGTTGCTTAACGTTGCCACATCAACTTTAAGAGCCTTCTTAAGTTATATTTTCTTTTTTGTCATTGACTGTTTTGGTTATTGACTTGGGCAGGTGCAGCAAGTTTCAGTAAATTTTACCCGCAGTCACTAATTGAAAATTTAGCTTTCAATGCAAATAAGTAAAATTATAAAGTTTGTAGTGCATTACATTCTTCAGTTTACTGAACACACTTTCAAAATGGTACTTGCCATTAAGACAAAACGATCATAGACATTAAATGCTAATACAATCAATCACAATTCCGTGCCAAACGTATCATCAATATACCATGGTAATATACCTATAATAAGAATAATTTATACTATGAGTAATACAGAATGAAATTGAAAAACAAACTGATAATTAATTTGTGTATGTAATGATAAAATATATAATTTTACTCTGAAAAAGAAAAAAGGCTATTCAAAAAATCTTATTTTTTATACTGTTCGAACCCTGCTTGTATCCCATCTACATTTTGTAATATTATATCATACGATAATGATTGAATGCATGCAGAGTATTTTAATAGAAGTTCTACAGGAAACTAATACAGTAAACAGATTTTTAACATTACTTATTTCAGGACATCACGAATGTCTGCTGGTGATGAATATGGACGAGGAGCTGGAAAGGTAGGTTTCCTTTTTTAGTGTCTAAAAACTTTAATTGAATGACATATTTAAAACTATTAACCCAAACATACATTTATGAAACCATGATTGTTTTATTAAATTTTTATATGTTTGAACCCTATTAATGTCAATCTTATAATTTAACACGTTTGCACATATTACTGCCGTTTCGGGCAGTGTATGAAATTTATAATGTAGTTATGCCTCACTATCGGTATTTTACTACATATTATTTTAAATAGTTTATGATTTTTTCTCTTATTGCATTTTTTAATATTTTAAGTAGTATATAAGGTTTTGATGTCCAATATATGTTGCTTATATGATTTTCTCTCGTAAATGTCCTTTAAGTTTACATTATTTTAACAATATTTACAGTTGATTTTTTTAGTCAGAATTGTAATTGGACTAGAATATTAGTATAATCTTTCCAATACATGTTTAATTGACATTGAATAAAGCAGCTGTAATTATTTATCATCTGATTACTGGTTGAATGTTTTAATTAACTTATATTATTATTGATAAATGTATAATATCTATAGTAATTAAGAGTTGTTTCCTACAAAAAGCAATTGATAATAGTCGTCTTCATACCACATGTTTCTTTAATATATACAGTATATTAATAAGGATTATCAAATTTTAAAACTAGTGTATATATTTTTTAATTAAGTCTGCAACACGGTGTATTTTGAAAATTATAAGCGATTACATCTGAGTTTAAAGTTTGTTCTATTCTTTTGGGTTTTACAAACGTATAGTTTGTATATAAAGAGCTTTCTTTCTTCTGTTCTTTAATAGGGAGGTGGTTCAGGGGGTAGCATTCGTGATGCTGGTGGCTCATTCGGTAAGATGCAGGCAGCTCAAGAAGAGGATTACTTCAGAAAATTGGTGAGTTTGTTACTTTTAAAAAATTCTGTTTGTTTCATTTTAGTATTTTATATAGTAATCCTTTGCTGTTATTTGTTTTACATCTATTATATAGTAATATCGTCAATATTTGTTTTTATAGTCAGTAGAGTAGAATTTGCTTAGTTTTTTCACTTTTTATAGACTATAAATTAATTTAAAATAATAATTATTTTCTATCCATAAAGTTAATTTTGTTTTGGCAATAAGAATTTTCATTTAGTTAATAAATAGAAGTGATTAATCAGATTTATGAATGCCTGTGTTAATAACGATTTTGTCAATTTCTATCATGCTAGTACTCAGAAACTATTTAATAGTTCACCCTAAAGGTTAATTTTTTTGTTTTACTATAAACGGGACCACCGATTAAGTTAGGGGGTGGTAGGGGTACTCGCTGGCATGTAAGTAACTGGAGGCCGCCTTTGGAGACCTTCCTAGTATAATAAGGATGTAAGGTTACTTCTACCCTAAGTTACTGACCAGACTGACTTACCCCGTATGTATAATATAATAAGTAACAGTTTTGTTTACAACCCCCCGGCCCCTTTCCCCCCTTTTCGGTGGGGTCTTATTATACGAATAGGTTTCATTAATCTGGGTAACCTCGGTTACTTAGCCAACATATTTTGGCTGCTATTGACATTTTCACTTTTATTACCAAAATTACTTTTATAAACTTATTCATTATTTATATTGTAAGTTACTTTTGACAACAGAATGCTCATTTTCAAAAGTTTCAAAAACTACTTATCTGATAAAGTTCTTCTGTTTAACAAAAATCAACAAGTTGTTAATGAATTTGTTATTCAGGGGTCGTACTAGTCATACTTTTGTCATAGGTATATCTTTGTTTTTTGCGTACTTTTCAGCATTGTATTATTATATAATTTTTAAAATTATCATTATATACATTGGATTTATGTGCGATTAGTTCTACTTCTAGATATCACATTAAATTCTCTAATTACGGAGAGGACAAACGTTGTTTTGTTTATCAGTTTCCAACCAGGTACACAAATTTCTTCCTGGTGCACACTGTCAGCATAAAATAGTCAAGAATTGTATGTATTTCCATGTATTGCAATATTTATCACTTTAAATTTAAAGCATTTACTGAAATTTTAACATTATTTCAAGCAAATCCTTAAAATTAGAGGGTTTACTTAAAAATTTTACATGTAATGCTTTAAAAAATTCCTTCATTGTCTAATACTACATTTAAATTTAATAGTAACTACTGTCTATGACATTTAACCTTATATAATTACTAAATATGTAAAACATCATAAATTACTTTACTTTAGCTGGAACTGGTAGAATATTGTGATACATAGTCACTAATAGTGACCTAATATAGACCACCTTTCTTCAACTTTTCAAGAAAAAGGATGTCACTCATAACAAAATTGATCGTTGACTGGTTCTAAACATGGCAAATTCATCCAGAGAATATAAAAACTATATCGTTTCAACTATTCAAGAGAAATTATTGAAAGTCGAGCCAAGGAAGTAGGCTTAATGATAGACACAGAGAGCGAATTGCATATCATCAATTCATGAAAAGGGCCAGAAAAGAATTAGTCTCAAAGCTCGTCAAATATTAATCTAAATTTATCTGTTACTGTATATTCTGTCATATCATATGTTCACGATATAGTTTTCGGTGCATAGTCTATTACGTTAAATTTTACTATAATAAGTTCTTCCGCACCTTATAAAAATGCTGTACATTACTTCACCTTGTGCCATTGAATTATGTAATACTTAATGACATAATTCAATTTCATTGGATCAGATAGTTGGGTACACGTCTGTAAGGTTTTCGTCGAATTTTTATGTATATGCAAAAATTATTATTATTATCATTCAGAGATGTTGAAAATATATAGAAAAAAAGTTGTTTTCGTTGAAACTGTATTAGTATATCTATAACTATTTAGTTGTATTAAGTTTCATAATTTTTATCTGTTTTCAATAAAAAAAGTTATTTTTGTATCTATGATTCTTAATTTATCACATCTCACAATTTACCGCACACCTCCAAAGAGTTTCTGCGGATTTTTTTGTTTGCCGGATTATTGAAAGTTATATATGTATATTAAATCCATATGAATATTTTACCATTTTCGGTTAGATAACCACTGCAATAATTTACATATATGTAATTTGTTTGTTTGTAATTTAATTACATATATATAAACACACAGCTATATGAATATAATATATTTTAATTCGTTATAACTTATCTTTTCTAAGATACTACTATTTCAGTAATACTTTTATTTCCATTTTATCATACTTTTCCAAATTGAACTGTACAACCCGTTATTTCAGTTTGCCTTACAAAAACACGAGAATGACATAATCCATGTATAATGTTTACATTTCCATAGTTTCTAAAACATCCTCTGTCTTGTCATCATGCTTTGCATCACTGTATATAGAAAAGGGTTAGGGTTAGGACATGGAAAATGTGTAAAGTATCAATATTTCGTTTTTACTCTAAGTTTATACTTTGAAATGTGGAGAAAACGACAGAAAAAGAATTAAGTTTTCATTTGTAAAGTGGGATGTAAAAAAGTAAAAAACCGCTTATTTGTGCATTTATTAATTACATGAGATGAGTAATTACATGTTTCACAGTTTCAACAATAAAACCTTCAAAATTAGTTTTTTTCAAATGAACATTGAGAATATAATGAAAATAATTAATGCTTTATAAGGCTGATATTAAATAAAAACAGAATAATACATTTAAACCAGTTTTATACCAATTATCTGCATAAATGTCACAGAAAAAACAGACTTTCACTTTAAAATGCCGTTTAACGCAAGTTCGAAAATCAATGACACAATTCCTATCTACTTTTTTGTTTCTTGAGATTGTGAGCTAAAAATGTGTTAACATGGTCAGTTTTTCATGCTCTACAACCTTATGTTCTCAGAATTTTAATTAAATAGACTAATTAATTTTTTGGACCAAAATATGTCAAAAATCATCAATTTTGTCGAAAAAGAAACTTGCAGACCATGAATTGTAGATTTTTTTTAATGAAGTTTTAACATCATAATTAAAAATTCTGTCAATATAGTGTTGTAGACACTGCTGTTAAGCATAAGTACAAAGAAATTTGAGGCCTCTAGCACCATTATTGAAAAAGTAGGTAGAAATTTCATTTGTATCAAAAATCATCATAAAAATCACCATTTCACTGAAAAAAAATCAATATATTTTTGTGCAAATTTTTTTTCTCTAATTTGATCTGCTATTACCCAAAAGTATAACCCAAACTGAAGAAAATTGATTATTTGCAAAAAAATGTTTCTGTAATATCTTCATTGATTAATTTAATATGTAACACTATCTCCTTACTATCAACAACTTCATCAATGAGACTGCCATCTTTGTAATATTAATATTTCTCACTCGAACGATAGTTATTCATTAACATCGTAATATTTTTGTGGTGACAGATTCGAAGTTTAATAATAGTTATGGAGATAAGTTACTAATCAGTTATTATTACCAATTACTAATTTTAAGGTGTTTTTTAACTTACGAGAGACATATTCAATTGACAGTATATGTTGGTTAAATGTGTACTATGTACTAAGGTATTTAATTTATTATTATTGATTGTATTTTTGATTTTAGCTAATGTAGTTTTATTTAAGCACAGATTTATAGGAAAATCCTTGCAACAATTGAAAATAATATAATGACTCATCGAATATTAATTAAAAATTCAATCTCAATTGCAGAATTGTTTTTATTAATATTTCATTATTTTGTGATTCTTAGTTCGTAGTGTAATATTTTTATTATATATTGTCTTTTGACAGCAAGCGAAACAGTTGGAAAGTATCAAAGATCAACTTGAAAAGGAAGTTGTTCATCACGAGCATGAAATCAAACGATATGAGGTACGTAAATATAATATTTATATCTACAAAATTCAATTATTACAGCATTTTCGATTCTAAAATATTTCGTGTTTTGAGTGTCTTGAACTTTGAGGTTAATTATTTTTATCGAAAAATCATGTTTTTTTATACAATTTTTGGCGAATTTGTAGCGTTGAATTGGTGATACCGAAAATGGTATTATTTAGTTTCTTCAATGTATATAATAATATTTCCTATTGGTATCCTATATTTGATTTTGTAAAGTTAAATTTTATTGTAGTTTATTGAAAAACATTTCAAATGTATATTTCTGAAATATTTACTTTGATTGCAACTATTTTATTACATATATTGACTACAATTGGTACGTTTTGACTTTTTGTTAGGAAAATATGACTAAATACTATACTTTATTATTACAATATTATTATTATAGTTATCTAAAGATTTTTAGCTATCTAAATATTAATGGTATTATTAATTCAAATATGCATCAATTGCACTAATCGATATATTGATGTATTTTATTTACCTTGAAACTATATTTACATTACTTTCTAATTATAAGTTATTACAGCCTTATATTTTAATAGATTTGATAATTTTGCTAGTTACAAAAACCTATATAATTGTATGAGAGAAATTTGTTGTAAATTTTTCATAGCAAGTTATTAAAATTTATTTCAAAATCGTGTTCTCTTTTTCGATTATCTGGTCTAATAACAATGTTTTGACATTTTTTTACTGAATATAGATGCCCATTTTACTTTGTAATTTCTCTTCAGGCTGCTATCAAGCGGCACAAGGAACGAGTCAATGAACTCCAAGAGGTCGTTGATGCTCACGACTCTTCCGACTCCGATAATGACCAGAAAAAGAAGTAGAAGACCTTAATGTCTCTCTTGGATATTTTAGTGTTATATTTTGTATATTATATGCTTACACCGACTTGTTTTAGATGACGAGAGAATGAGTATGTGAGGTTAACAAAAATTTAGCTATTCAGAATTACTTGAATATACTGTTCTTTATTAGTTAGTACTACAGTTTTGTTAATTACCTATAAAATGTATCGATCAATTTAAATTAAAAACATATTTATCATTTTATAATCATTTTGGTTTTTGTATTCTGACTTCAATGTAGTATTTATATGACGATACTAGTTTAATTTTGTTTCTATTACTACTGAATTAATAGAAGTAGTATTAAGATTATCCATGAATATTAATAATAATGCTTGTTTACCTGGGGGGTTATATCAACTTAAATCGATTGCCAATTATCCAACCTTCTTGAAGATTGAACAGTACTACACCAATTATGTTGCAGACTGCGAAGATCATAGTTAAATTTTATCTTCGCCCGACCCTTTCTAATTCTGGGCCGGTAAGCCGGCCGTCCGCGGCTGATTTTCTCAAGAAAGGGGCTGTGGGGCTCATTTTTAAGGGACTATGGAAGGTGTCAGTGATGTTGCGTCCGGGAACAGCTCTCTCCCCTTGTTCTCAACGGAGACAGCATAGGAGTAGGTGTTCCGTGTCTTCTTCATACTTGACAGTCCTTGTAAATGGGGCTATGGCTATCCGACTTGTTGATAAAGTGGAGATATTTTCTGAGGATTAGGCCTTTCCCCTTACGGGGTTGGTGGATAATACCACTTTCTTTCCGGCTGAAACCTTCGCCTTTATTTGGTGAAACCATTATGATTTCTGGTAATAATTCATTTGGTTTAACTTGATTTCTTTGAATCTAAATTTGTATCGCTGTCACCACTGATTCCACACCGAGAGACTGTATCTTTGCTTAATTGGCCTTCTCGTCCGCTTCTTCATTGTCATCTATGTTACAGTGAGATAGGATCTACTGTAGTTCTACCGCACGGGACTGATTGTGGAGCTTTTTGCAGATGCTTGCACCCCCCCCCCCGTCTCCTTGTCATTATTAGTGTCCACCTCGAAATTAGATTTCTGAAGCTACACTTAGTTTTCTTATTATCATCATATAATATATATAACAATAATCTTTAAGAATAAAGAGAATCTCTTAATTTATGTCAATAGTCCCTAGGAATTCATAATAATCGTGAGAAACAAGTTAAAATAGACGCAGTATTAAATTTTATTAATTTATTTCCAAATTTTCTGTCCACTAAAAATTTAATTTCAAATTTGAACACCTTATTTACACATTTGCTGTCCACTAAAATTTAGAGTTAATATATAATGTACGTAGTTATGTCAGATTTGATCTGATGTTCGTCCAAGTTATATAGGAAAACCTATAATACAATTAAAAATCTATATCATTTATGTAAAAGTTTATCTTTCATATATGTTTTATATATATATTAGATACACATAAAAGTTCAAATTTAACATAGATATGAAACTGACACGTATAGAAAAAGTTCGATAACTAAATTATTACGATAACCCCCTATAAACAGAGTATACTCCCCAAAATGGTGCAGCTTACTTTCATAATTTTCAGATTTATTTGTCTTTGTGCATATTAAGACAAAACTTCTCATATAAAATATATGTATATAATTATTCATTTATCGTATGTCCTGTTTTCTCTCATATGTAATGCACGCACAGTGTAATAAATGATTTATGTACATTATGTGCTACTTATTAATTGAATATATCGAAGTGATTATTTATTTTAATTTTCTATATATATATATATAGCTTGGTTGAAATATATATTTTATATACGTATTTACGTACGTAGGTGTGTACTCTAATATTTAAAAATGATTACATGTATTTATTTCATATTTAAAATTATATTCTATAAGCTATAGTCAAATTATATATATGGATATAAAATATGGTTAGTTATAATATGTTCAAAGTTTATACATATATATTTTAAAATTATATTTATAAACACACCCAGGTATTTAGTTAGTACATAAGAATAATTAGATACTAGATAGGAATATATGCTATAAGTATTATATGTATATCACTAGTACGTAAGAATTCAGAAATGCATAAATAACATATTAAAAGAATGGAGCTAGTTATGTATTAATTTTGTTGAATTTGATCACTGTATGTCAAATTTGAATTCCGTATTTCACATTTGATTACCTTATTTCCAAATTTGCTTACCAATAAAAATTTGATTTCAGATTTGATTTATTTATGTCGAATTTGACCTTATTTGCTGTCCACTAACATTTTAAATTCATATTTAGATTTTGTGATTTTCAGGCTTGATCTGTTCATGCAAATTTGATCAGGAAATACAATATTTATGTACCTAAATTATACACGACTTGAGGAAAAGAATGCAAATATAGGGACAATCGATACGAATACATTCACGCAAAATATTTAACAATATTTTATTGAAGTGTGATAATGTAAATCACTAATCTATTTTTAAAGCGAAATATGTTTAGGTATATTATATAAACACTAGGATGAAGAATTACACATTTCGAACTAAAAAATATGACTTAATAGATGTTCCGAAAAAATGGACTTCTTTATAACCACTTTAATAATATTGCACGTAAATACTTTTTTCAAAGTTGGCGCATTGCTGCATGGTCAGAAATAGATAATAAATAAAAGAAAAAATTACTTGGGAGGGGACTTGTTTTTATTCATTCCGTAATAATAGATTTTTATAGAAATTTATAGTGTTTAAATATAATATGTGTATATCAAACAATGTAAGGTATATCTATGTTATGTTATAGTTTAAATACATAGTATTATTAAAAATGTAGGAATTTCAATACGTATATTACGATTATATATAATACGTGTAGGGTATCCCTATTTTATGTTATAGTTTAAATGCATAGTATTATTAAAAATGTTGGAATTTCAATACGTATATTACGATTATTATAATTTCTTTTGACTAAAAACATGTTTTACAATGTTTATAAATTAGGGGGTTAACACTATAAAATAAATATGATTGCTTATCATTTTTAATTTGTATTTTACATCGATCTTACAGGGTTAGGATACCCTTACGTATATAAATGTATAATTTAAAACGTCAGAATTGGTAAAACATTTAGTTGAGGCTTTGTTAAGTATTATAATGGTATTTAACAATATTATTAATTTATAAATTTTATTTGTATAGATTTGTATATTATTCAGAGCCTGAATTAATTAGTAAAATATGTTTCTTAGTATATATACATTTTATTTTTGTGTCAATATATAGTGCCAACAGCGAAATATATGTTAGTAATGCGCAGATTAATATTTTTAGGCTACATTTAACAACATTAACATAACTTTTCATCAACAACCATATGTTTGCCTTTATATTTAGTCTTGGTTATTCAATCAACATATTACTATCTTATAATAGGAATATGACAAAGTAGGACAGCTGTTATGATTAGGTTGCAATTTTTATCAATCATAGTTATCGTTGTTCATAATTATATAGAATAACATTATGAATATTATGACAAAAAGATATTTATATTATATTTATTTAATATACTATTTACATATTGTTATAACAAAAAGTTAATATTCTAAAATTAGGTAAATAAAACAGAATGACTGAAATTAGATTATACGAGTATAATTGAGTCACACTTATTCAAATACATAGTATATATAAATATAGCATTTAATGTAATATATAAAATATCACCTTATAAATAAAAAATGAAGGCAACAGAAAATGTTGTCTAAATAATGAAATATGAAAATCTATTTAATGGACAGAAATGTACGACAATGTTATTTTGATAAAAAATCATAGTTGGCTGGAGGATTAATCTGTTTTGAGATTTGTTGAGTCCACAGTATTCGTGGGGTCATGTTCCGAGGAATTATGCATGTTAGATTTGCGTTTGATTCGACTCAAGGGGCTCATAGTGGGGTCCACGATAAACTTGTACAAGACCCAAACCCAAGAGGTGTAAGAGGGAAGATTGTCATAAAACTCGGGAGCCATCTTTTTCAACTGTTGGTCAACGGGAAATGAAATAGTAAATGTGTATAAATTCTGGCATGACAATTATTTTCTATTGTAGGTACCCTGAATATAATGAGTAAGTTGATGAGTTACATTGACCGGTAGGAAATATCGTTATGTATGTGATTTTAAAGATTTCGGTATATCAGTATTAGAAAGGAATTAATATTGAGTTTTTTTTTTAAATTTTACTACGCAATTTTATATCAAAATAACCCTAAAAATAAGAAATTACTATCCATTTTCAATTTATCACATATTAAACATATTTTAAGTTTGGCATATTTGCTACAGTCAATCAATATAACGGAAAGTGATATTGTTTTAAGTTAAAAACAGATCTAAACTAAATTAGATAGAATTTAGATCTTTGGCTATACCCACAACTGTAAATAAAAAAGGTTAAATGTTTTATTGGGAATATAAAAAGAGAAATTCATCACAACGTTTCATGTGTCTTTAAAAAGTGATAACAATAAGATACTAGTACAGGCATTACATAAATAAGAAAAGCGATGTTGCGTAATAAGATAAAATACATGTCGAGTGTAATTGAATTATACATAGTCAGCAACAAGTCTTTGACGATACAACCATTACTTAATTTAATCTGTTTTCTTATGTACAATGCTTCGCAAACGAACCGGCTTTTGAGGTCATGGATTTGAGTTAAAAGGCTAAATTCGATGCACTAAGAAATCTGTTGTGTATTCTCTTACTTGTAATATTTGTAAATCTGCTTATATTGGTCGAATCTATAACAGATCTATTGTAAATCCACTGATTTATTAGTAATCCAACATTTCAACAACCATGGCCCTAATAATTATAATTGGTTTTCTTTCGACTTTATAATAATATGCTATGACCGACTAGGATGAAATGATAAACATATTTTTCAATGTCGATGACAGGAGGAATGATATATGTATTCCTCTATTCAATTATTATTTTTAGGCTGCCATTTATAAGAGACCAGTACAACTTACCAGGGGGAGTCGACATCCCGGTATAAAGGGGAAGTCGTGGTGCTCGTTGTGATAGCCAACATTGAAGGCGAGAAAGTTAAGTGGCCCATAGTAAGAATAGGTCTCCTGGCCTTGCTTCATGACATAGTGCTCGGCAATAAAGTGGCCGGACATTGGATGAAGACCCGTTGCTAGTAACAACCCCGCTAGCAGGTAGATGATAGCACGTGGTCCTAGAGCCCAATAAAGAAGTGCATCAAAGATGATCTGGACGACAATGGTGACTTTCTCGAGAGAGCTAGTAGGAAGGGGGTCGACTAGAAGAGGACGAACTGTGTAGAAAATTGGCATAAGGATGAGGAAGAGCATTTTAGAGACGCTCGTACGGAATAGTTCTCCCTCGATTCGCGTGGGCAGATCAACGTCGCGTACCTCGTCACCCTGATAACGATGATGACGTAGATGGTACTTCTTGAAGGAGATCTGCATCGGGATAACTATTGAAGAAGATGGGAAAGGTATATGATTAAAGCTGAAGGTATATAAATGTAATACTAGTAAACAATACTATTCTTGAAACTATTATTAAATCATTTTTTTATTTCTTATTCAAATTCATATAAACTATATAAAAATAACAACTGCGCTATCATTTTGTTACATTTCGGACTCAATGAATTTAAACAACAATTATTCTTTAGCTATTTTTATTACTATTAATTTTTCTAGAATTTTTTAAAAATATCTTATTAAAATACATTTTAACAGAATTAATAATATTATCTACAATACTAGTTCAAGTTGTCAACCATGTGATTCTGTTTAACTTTTAAAGCAAGTTTATGTATAAATTTTAATGTTAAGTATTTAATATTTAGAATATATAATGTATATAGTTTCAAAGATCATACTAAAGCCTATAATCGATAAGAATTCAATAAACTCTGAATTTGAACATTAAATTACAATATGCACACTCAATATTATGTTGAAAATATACGTTTTCACGGGACGCTTTGTACGTCACAATGGTTCTAAACAAACTACATGTATGACAATAATACAGAACAAAATCGACTTTAACCTTGGTGGTTAATTAATTCCATATCAGAGTCATGGTAAACTAGGTTTTAACCGCACTTCATTGCCACATTGTGACGTTTTTAGAAATACTAAGTTAAAACGTTCAGGTATAATTGCGAAAAATAAACACTACACAAAGAATTATATATATAACACCGTATAAATAGAATATACGATCATTTGAAAGAAAAAAGAAAATTGTATAATAAAATTCTGTAAAACTAATATTAATAGTGTTTTTTATATAAAATACCCACACACAAACATAACTAGCTAATTTAAATTCATGTATTTCACTCAATTTATTAAAACAATTTCGTAAAAAGCAAATTAGTTCATTAAATAGTACATTTAAACTCAATTTTTGTAAATTATAAATTTTATAAAATGATAATAATAATACAATATATTTACAATTTCGAGAAAATATGTTTATAACAAAAGCAGTAATTTTAAGCTTAAGTATTAACCAGTTATAACAGTCACACAGACATCAAATTTTCATTTTTGTTTGTTAAAGAAACGGGTAAATTTTTGTTAATTTAAATTCTAAAATGTAATGAATAAATATTCCAATATTAAATATAATTTTTTAGGTAAATCTTGATTGGAAAATGAATCGTTTGTTTTCCACGTTATTTTTTGTAACATGCTCTATTATTTTAGAAAATAACCCATACAAGCGATTTATACGTTAAAATTCTACACTGTGAAAAATAAATCACCAAATGATATTTAAAATTATGCTTAATGTAATACTGAATATAAGAACTGTTCCAAATATATAAAAGTTCTTTCTAACTAATGATAACATATTTTGTCTACGTGTTTTTTACAATTTCAATTTTTTAGCTTCATGTTTTATTTAAAATCAAACAAAACCCGTTTATTCATCGTAAATAACTTATTAAGATAGGAAAATACACCATATGTGAAACTGTATTTGTTATTGCACAATCATTTGCATTAATTATCATTGCAAGTTACTGTTAAATTTTAAAGGATGTCTTATGAAATATTATCTTTAAAAATTGTATTTGGTGAGTAAAATTTGCATCATAGAGTAATGATTATAATTACTCTATGATTTGCATTATGTCTTTCTCTTTATCAATTTATAACTTTCATAAATAATTAAATTTATAAAAATTAATCTAAAAAAATTAAGAGATCAGAAATTATTTTACTACTATACTATGATTGGTTTCAATATTATCGAAATTAATTAAGGTTATTTGATCATTAGGTATTGAAGTTCTCAGTAGAAGCTGACATGATAGTTGGGCTAAGAATAACTTGTTAATTGAAAGTATAGTCGAACACCTCGCACTGTGGCATAAACTCGCATAAAGTGGCCTGCTAAATAAATAAAGAAAACATTTAAATATTTAAATATATAATCTCAAATCTTTTTGAGATGCTTGTATAACAAAATAAAGTGTACTAGTAGATGGAAAGAACAACAAAAATACTTTTATATAATAAAATGTAATTGATAAGATGACACAATAGTATGGTATTACTTCAAATATGTAAAAATACTGCTCCTAAGTGCTATAGGTGAATAAGCATATAAGAATTAGTACAAATTACTGGATTGATATCAAAAACAATAGGCATTAAATGCGATGTTACCATTGCTTTGTAATTATTTTATGGGCAATCAATGGATTTTAAAACATGTCGAAAAGAGTACACCATTCTATAAAATCATATATATATGATTTGCAATGATATGCAATATATTGCATAATCAGGCTATATGATATAATTGTAACATTAATAATATAGATTCATTTACTATGCAAATACATGCAGATACATATGTATGGCTATATGAAAATACAACGTTGTCTAGCTGTCTTTCAGGCATATAAAAATCTTAAGCAATTAACATATATTTTAATATGCAACCTTTTGAATGTAACACATTGTACCTGGCCACAGATGCCTTTGAGTAAGTTCTCACGCCATATGCATTCACACTAGGACGTGAATGTTTTCCTGTAGTTAATATTTAGTTAGTATATGTCAACAGATTAGACTGTAAGAAATTTGATTTCATGAGAAGGAGTGGTTTACTATGAAAAAATATAAAAATAACCTGGATTTTCATTTTTTTAAACAAAATAAATTATATTAATTATAAAACATATCTATATCTATTCATATATATATCTCATTTAAAGAATACATTTATATTGATATTTGGAGATCACTGTACAACACATACCGTAACTTTACTGTGTGTATTTTGTATTGTAGATTAAGTTTATTCCATATATATGTATGTATAGTGAATTATGTACAAATAGGAACATTTAAAAACAAGATTAACTAATTAATGTACGAATTGAAAATATTTACATAATCGTAATAAATATATACATGTATTAGTACACTTATTTTCTAATTAATATGATTACATAGTTAAATGATACGAATATTTAATAATAATTTAAATTTATATATTATAAAATTATAATTCTTCCTAAAAACTTCTCAAAAAACCAGTTATTTATAGAAATATGTTTGCAACGGGATATATGACAGACCAATTTATTTTATAAGTATCATTGGAAAATTCCACCATTCACATCTGATAATACAGTGGTACAACCAATAAAATATAATAGTCTTAAAAAGTTGAATCATTTTTTCTTTGTAGCATTTTCTTAGTAGCATAAAATAGAAGATTTTAGTTGCTGATTATTTTTAATAGTTTAGAAAATACAACCAATATTTTTTGCTGTTAAACAAGCACGGCGACAACTTCAGCGACAAAGTTATATTTAGTACTTGTATTGTTATTTAGAGAACTTATGTTAGCCCCTATACAAGTATAGTATGTAACTTATAAAATACAGAATTTATAATTCAAATGTTGATCACCCTGTTAATGATGAATGATCAAAAAAGGACATCAGTAACAATAGAATAATAGACTATTAAAATGTTGAATCTTTCTTTATAATAAAAACAGACATACAAGATTTCATGTTAGATTTTTGTGTAGGTATTTACCTGCTGAGATTTATGACTGTACATATTATTAATAGGTATGTATAATTCATTGTATTGCTAGCATACAGTTTAATTTTAAATAATATTTAATGTAGACACCATGATTTTTCTTATAGTAAAATTCATATAAGAAATATTTAGTAATATTTATTAACATATTTTCAGGAAATCTTTATTTATACGAGTTTTATTCATTATCAGTATTATTATTACTGATATATATTTTCTACATTAATTTCAAAATTATAGATGACAGTATAATGAAACATCGTATTTATTTATTTATTTATATTCTTAGTATATACCTACAGATATAAAAAAAGAGTGTCTTAATTGTAAACAATGGTGGCTTTGAATTTCTAGACATTTTGGTATTTGTTTTGTATACCTAGTTACTTATAAAATTCGACATTAATTCAACTATTCATCATTTAAGACTATCAAAATTTAACAGTTCATCCAGCATCCACCAAATTTGTGCTCTGAAGTTTATGCTGCCATCAAACCACGCAGAATTAAAACGATGTTGCCTCTCGAATGGCGTTATATTTTTATAATAGGAGCATCTTATATATGTCGATCTCACAAATTTGTTTTTTTTGCATTCTGCAGAATACGAACACACTATACCTAATATCCGCGCAAATACAATATCTGCGTGAGGCGTGCTATGCCATTTACATATATGTCTTGTATTATATGTCTCGCCGTGCACAAAGTATAACTACTTACTCCATGCGATGTCGGTGTGTGCGTCCTTTATAGTCGGAGAAGTAGAAATAAATTGCAATGTCAGTCGGGAACATATTACAAATAGTGTGTAAACGAAGACAATCAAGAATCAATAAACGAACACGAAATGATATTTTCACATGGACTTAATAGTATCTCAATTGAGTAGAAAAACACATCTGTCAAGTGAACTTGTATAGAACAAATGACAGATTAATTCTATAGTACACATATAATATAAAATGCAAAACTCAAGTCACAAATGAAATACTTGTGTTTAGTAAAACCACTTCTAAAATATAAATTCTACACATTTGTATTTGAAATGAGTTAGGAATAGTATTTAATGATCCATCGAAGAATTATATAATTGTTTAGATACCAATAGCACTATATCTTTACATATACTTAAAACTCTTGACATGATAGCAATATTTGCTAATGAGTATTTTTTGTATTTTGAAGAATGTTCATCTTGTAAATGATTTTGTAATAATGTTGGTGAAAAAATATTACCACTACAAATTAAAGAAACAATTAATAAAAATATATCCTTAAATGTTTATGATTGTCAGCAAAGCTTTGTTTTGATTTTATATTATTTCAAATTATTATCATTTTATTGGTTACAAATTTTGAGACTAAAATTTCCATATTTCTAAAAACATGGATTTAGAAAAAATATTATATGTAACAATAAATTTGAAACTATAAATAAAATATAGCCGTTGACATGATTTGCATACTATGCTATTAATAATAGTTAGATATTTATAAAATTGATGTAAAGAAGAAATTTATATGCGAGGGTGACTTATTAAATTATAACGTTGAAATTCACCAATAATCAAACATTAATTTTAATACATTTATACCAAGAATAATTCAACCGGAATGCTTTTCAACATAACAAAATCAATGAAATAATATGTAAGCTCACTGAGAGGGATGTTAGCTAGCATTCCCACCGCCACATTGGAGAGCGGCCGTGTGTGACCAAATGCCAGATTATGACTGATCTCGTGGATAGCTAGTGTGAGGGAGTGGTTCAGGGTTCCCCCCAGACAGTAAGCCAAGACAATAATCCAGCCCCAAGACAACTGTGAGATAAACCAGGCCGATATTAGCTGGAACGCGACAATAGCCAGTACCTTCCATTTTAAGTTATGGTCGTGCCCCATCAGGGTCTTCACCTCGGGGTATTTGGCTGCGAGAAGAGACAGGTACATCATAGAGTAATAATACCAAGAGAGTTCACTTAGCGCATTTGAATGTATACATTTATCAAACTTTACATACAAGATAATTCGACCATGTAGATTTTAAATTTAATTTTTAAAATGCTTAAAAAAAATTGCCTCCCTGATTTAAGGTAACATACTACTTTATTCACAGGAAAAGTGTTTAGTAGTAATAATATTAATAAAGATCCATTTTCAATAAAATTTAAATAAGTATTTCAATCAAATCGAAAATAGTTAAAATTGTTTTAACCACTCATGTTATAAAGTAGTAATAATAACGTCATATAAAACCATAAATCTTTGGTCCATGCTATAATGACCAAAAAATATAAGATTGTAAAGAAGGCTCACTCTTTTGATTCAAGCGGAAAATCCACCATTTTTAAACTGCATCAAAAATATCAAAAATGTGCGTCAGAATGTCAACTACAATAATATGTAATTCATAGAAGTATAGATTAAATAACAAAAAAGTTTTTCGATAGCAGCAAATAACAAGTTTTGCTTACATTATTTAGTATGCATTGCCTATATTGTACGGGCACTTTATTTCCTATTCCTACAGCTTAAAAGTAGGCAAAACTAGTTATTTGCCGCTATTGAAAAACTTTTTTATTATTCAAGCTATACTCTTATAAATTACATATTATTGTAGCTATAATTCAAGCTCATATTTCTATATGTTTACCTTTCATATCAATACTTTATGTTAACATATTTAACATTTGCCAGTTTGAAATTCGATCTGTTATACTGTTTTAGACGTAAATTACCATCGCATTGGTGGGAATATAAAATGGCGAACTCTGAATATTTAAACAAACATATTTACGCTTTTTTGACCGAGTGAACTCTCTTGGTATTATTACTCTATGATGTACATATTGAGTTTAACGAGAATATTGGAGAACGTTGAAAATCCGTTTGATTAAATTTTGCTAAATCTTTTTATAATTTAGCGTAATGTACACACACACAGGAATATGTTTAGCTTACTATATGTCATTTATAGACATTGTTTGATCAAATTCAAATGCTATCACTTCTAGGCAGTCATTAGGCAATTTTAAATTTAAGATTTATAAAAAAATAGAATATTTACTATTAAACGTTGTTTATTGTAAGGTTTAAAATAATTTATATCAAATTAATTGGCGGATTAAAATAACAGAATGACACATCCTCACACCTGGGCGGATTCAGGATTTCAAGAGAGGGGGAGCTCATTGGACCAACAGAGTTAAACAAACAGAAATTTATCAAAGCACATATGGGTATAAAAAATATAGGTCGACTTCAGCACTGAACTATATTTGTACAATATTACTTATAATATACAATATACTTATAGAAAAAATTAAAAGGAGGTGGGAGCTCAAGCTCCTGAATATCTGCCTAGATTTGCTACTGCACTCGATCGCTTAAAAGGTTGGTCCCATAAAAATTAATCAATATATGTACCTAATCTATAAAGTAAAACAAATATCTATGGTAAATCCATTATTGACATTGTATAAGCAGTGAATGTAATTGGGAAAGATGTTTTGTACAGAGTGAATCTAGTCTCCATACTTATGGAGTTTGTATTATAACGTTATATGTATAATATTAATTCAGTTATTGTTCAGCTATTGATTTAACTGCATTTTGATTGGCTGAAATAGTACAATGCAGATAGTACGGCATATTTAGATATTATTGCCAAGGCGACCACCTTCTGGAGTATATTCGTGCAATATGTATAAATTTATACGATTTTTTTTTATGACTTACCAACTATACAATTTTATCTGAAATAAGATGTTTTAAGTAATCTATGAATTCTTTTTAGGTAGTTACTATAGTCGTACATACACATTATATCCTTTCGTCGGGTAGCATGTGGTTCGTCCGTGTATGACCATTCAAAGTCTGTTCGAGAGACCCGTTGACCCATGTTTGTCTGATAAATGAAAGGGAAATATATTAAAAGTTTTGAAGCAACTTGTTTCCGTAATCTCTAAATCAATGAACAATAAGTAAATGCAAATAAATTCGCGGAACAATTGAATATCTTTAATATCATTTAATAGATAGACAAGCCAATTTACAAGGAATAGATAATTGATATTGGAAGTTGGATTTTTAATATGAAACTCTGCGTAAATGTTGTGAAAATTAATATTACCATTTTTGGAATATGGGGCACTGTTTTATAAGTACAATATCTATGTTGGTAATTCTTTCAAGGAAACTAATCGGGAGAAGAAATATATATGACAAAACTTTCTGATTTACTCACTGTTTATCGATTTTAATCATTCTTGTATTGAAAATTGGTAAATTGTATTAATTACTTTTAATTTACGATTCACATAGTATCATATATCTAGTAAAAACGTGTATACTGCTTTGGGAATTTTATAACTTGCATGGTCCCAATATAACACAAATAATAAATCAAATAATAATCATATAATAGATCAAATAACACAACGCACATGCTTCATCGCTACAAAAATCTGATTCAGATTTTATAAACTAAGAATGAAGGAATTGGATGTAACAAAAACGAAATTAATGGACCACAATAATTATAGCAACAGCTTAGTCACTCTCTAAGACGCGCTTCGTGTATATAAAAACATAAAAGACTGGAAAATATGATAAAATATTAACTAATTTAGTTTAACTACGAGTATTAGGAAGGAATTAAACAAATAATGTGTTTTGCGTGATATATGATTGTGACCATCATTAAAAGGGCGCGAGATGACTGCAAAACTATCCAAATGAATTCGATAAGGTCCACTTTACCCAAAGTCATGATGTTCATATACACATATAATGTATATTTTATTTTTCAAGGAATATCATATATTTATTTATACTTGTCTTCACATTAGGCAAATATATGACATAAATTTAACTATATATATAGTGATAAATAAATGTTATAAAGCTCCACAAATTAGAATTCCATGGACTTCAATTAGAGCTCCATAGAAATAGTCTGATGTTTTACTTTGTTTCAACAACAATTCTAACATTATAAGTATAAATAATAGTTGAAATATTGTTTAAATTAATAATTGAAATATGTATTATATAATATTTATATATTAGGTATTTGCATAATTATTTCAATGGGCTAGCTATTGCTATATTAATCTGTAAAATTGCAGATGTAAAGTTACTAAAGATACTAAAGATACTAAAAATATGATTCACCTGCTTTTAAGAGTGTTGCATCTGTCATTTTTATTTTAGATATTTACCATGTATTTAAAGCTATATTGTTTCAACTACATATTACATAGAAATAAATAAATATACAATATACAATATTATATACATGTTTTCGAAATATGCAAATTTTGCTATGACTATAACTTAAACATCACCAGTTTTACAAATCAAAATAGCTCATTTAAATATTTATACACAGAATAGATAGCTTATAGGTATGCTTATTATGTATTATATAATAATTAGATATGTACTATAGTATACATAAAAGGGTATAGTAGGCAGCACAACGCAGATAATGGGGAGCACTATTAAGTGGGTGTCTTTTACATTAGGATACCTCGGCAATGTGATCAAGATACGACAATTTTAATTATTTCCTCTTAATATTAAACATAGTTAATATGTTTAATTATGTAACATGAAATATATTTGTTATACTTTTTTAATAATTAATTCGTTTGAACCAATTCGTTTCAAGATGTGTGATATATATAAGTTCCCTATATGATGATGAATTTATCATAGCCTCCTTTTAAATTATATTAATTTGAATTTTTTAATTTTCCATATCTTTTAATAATGTTTCCATTTTTGGTAGACAGTGCCCCTGGAAAAACTCATAATACACAAAATAGTTATAGCAAACAAGTGTTGATGATTTCAACATCATTTTGGATTAATACACCCGTGCATGAACCATGTATGTGAAAAATATTAATTGATTGAAATTGCACAAATTACGTTGATTTAAAAGTGTGGGGCCAATTTCTTTTTCATTAGTTCAGTTATAGGTTCAACTTTCTGATTACATATATATTACATAGTCCACCAAGTATATCTTCACGATTTTAAACAAATGATTTTTATCATATATATATATATATCTTCAGTTAGATATAATAATTCATAAAATTAGTATCCTGCAAGTTATAGTTTTAACTTATAATGAAGGAACATATTGGCAACGCAAACATGATATTTGCTTAATCTTTTCGAGGTACACAGAAAGGACACAAACATGGAGCTAAACAAATTGTTTCCTTTGATAATCTATAGCGTATAATTCTGCTGAATCATATTAAATGGCTTACAAATCTAACCGAGTAAATAAATATGATAAATAAAATATAATAAAAAGTTAAAAAGTCGTTTTATCTAAAATTATTTCTTTCTATAAAATTGCTCATATATGTTGCTCTGTAAATTTTCGTCATTATTTTATCGTTTTAACAGATATCTATGCTCATACAATTTTAAAATACGGAAATTGTGTGTAAAGTAGGATTTATTGCCTGTTTTTTCTAAAACTATTTTACCACATAAACTGTTTAACTGCTGTCGGTTTTTAAAACATTATTTTGAAAAAGCTTAGGGTATAAAAATTATATGTATTGAACTGTATAAAAAACCAATAATAATGAAAAATCGTAGAAATTAATAACTTATTAAGATACTATAGTATATAGTATAAATCGCCTTTTTAAGTTTTCTCTCAAAAGAGGTAATCTTTTCCAAAATATTCAAATGGAATCGGACGAACAGACAACACTTAAAAATATTGGCACAACAAGATGGACTGTCAAGCCCGCTTCATTTGACTCAATTATAAAAAACTATGACAACTTGCTCACTGTATTCGAAGAAATTGCTACTACAACGAATGACGAATATAGTAAAATGGCGACTGAACAAAGAGTGTTGCTTCAAAAATTCTCCACATTTTTTGGCATGAAATTGTCACATTTGGTATACGGTGTTTCAGAACAACTTTCATATTAACTGTTCAGTCGAAAAATATCACAATGCAGGATGCTGTTGCCACATCAAAAGCAGCTGTTCAGTTTTACAACGATCAAAGCACAGATGAGAAATTTGAACTGTTTTACAACAAAGTAGTTCTTGCTGCCCATGAGTTAACGGATGACTCTGAATTACCACGTTATCGGAAGGCTTCCAAAAGGATTGATATAGGTTCATTATCTCATCAATTCACCGATGTGAAGCAGTATTATCGGGCACAATATTTCGAAGTAATGGAACGCATCAGTGCAGCAATATCAAGTCAGTTTGATTAGGAAAACGTACAACTATTAGTATCCATTGAAAATATGCTGTTGAGAGCTGAGAATGGTGCAGATGTAAATATTCCGGAGAATGTTATACAGGTTTACAAAAAAGACATTAGCTGGTATGCATAAGAAGTAACTAGGAAGTAACTTCCTAGTAGTCACTTGATAGTGAGCACTAGGAAAAGAATTGGTATGCATAAAAAGTAACTAGGAAGTAACTTCCAAGTGTTCACTATACATGACACTCGAGTGAATAATTAGCAAGTAAGCTTGACAGGTATCTTGATGACATAATTCTACATGATTATACAGTTATAAATCACTTGACTGTTTTTTAAAGCTTGATTAAAGTTTACTGTTTTTTTAATATTATTGTGAAGTATAGGTATGTTTCATTTATATACCTGCAAGAACAGCATAATATTCGAAACAAACGTTTATTTCGAGATCGATTGAGTCCCCTTGAGTTCTATGATAATTTGGAATTTAGACAATCGTTTAGATTTAATAAGGATCATGTTCGACTATTGACGAATACATTGACTCCACGGATAGAGTACGACACCGGAAGAAGTTCTGTGCTTCCGCCAATTCATCAGGTTTGTGTTGCTCTTCTTTTTTCGCGACGGGATGTTTTCAACTTTCTCTTGGTGTTTGGATTAATGTTAATCAATCCACTATAAGCCGGACTGTTTGGAGAGTTACACGTGCAATAATCGATTCATATCCAAATAATGCTTTCACACTGATTTGACTCAGTGGTTCTCGCTTTCAGCCAGATTCTCAATGAAGCGAGTCATTTGATTGGTCTAATAACGTATAAATTCAGAATACAGACAGGCGGCCAAAAGTGCTGACTACCAAGTATTCCCTTTTGAAAGTTACTTTTTATGCATACCAATCACGAGTGCTTCCTAGAAGAAGTAGACACTAGGTAGTAAGTACTTGGAAGTTACTTCTTATAGAAGTTACTTTTTATGCATACCAGCCGTTGACTTTACTCGCTTAGCCACTGAATTGTCAATGTTACAGGGAACTATTCCCCCAAGAGCACCAAAAAGATCACTAAAATATCAACAATATGCTCGCTATTTGAGGAAACACCTAACCTCTCAAACATGCTCTCGAAAACTAAAACTATGTTTCAACTTTATCTAACGGTACCGGCAACATCGGCAACATCGGCAACATCTGAGCGATCTAACTCGGTATTGAAACGGATTAAGACCACACCCGAAGTTCAATGACACATTGTAGAATGAATAATGCCATTATGTGCCATATAATGAAGCATAGGACACACAATTTAAATTTGAAGTCCCTGACTGCTTCGTTAATTCGAGCAAAGCTGTCACGTGAAGATTACTTTGGACATTTTTGAATCGTTATGAGTATAAAATGAGTACCTAGATCTAATTTTAGATTAATAATTGGGCTGACTTTTAAAAGTTGTTATAACTTCCTACTATTTGACGATACGTTCCATGAAACTATCACAAAATATAGAATATTTTGTAAATATAGATACTTAAGAATCATGTTCGTTGCTGTATTTTAAAAAAAATTGTATTTTTAAATACTTTTAATTCATCTTCTACAAGAATACTTAATGGTGCCCATTTTCAAATTGACGTCCCCGGCCCTTGAGTTGCTTCGGGGCGTCTGTATAGTATTATACTAATAAAGTACATTATTTTGTATATCGTTGTACTGCTGTATTATTGTAACTAGTCACTGATAAAGGTATAAAGTGTAATCTGTTCCCATTAAATTTACATTAGAGCGCTAGCATTTTACGTATATAAGAAGTTTAATCATCAGCCAAGAGCCGACTAGAAAACTACAATTAATCTATATAACTAAGTTACATATCACTGTTGGCAGCATAGAATATAAAAAGTCTGCATTGCCAATAGTGAAATATATATAATTAATTAGCGGTATTAAACTGTATAAGTTGTTATCTGTATAATGTATATATTAATACCTTATGATAATGGTCTGATACGACTCTGCACGTATTAGGTAAATAATTATATCTCCAGAATCATATTCTATATATTCTATGTTTCCGTTTAAAAGTTTATTAGTTGTATCAAACGTAGACATTATACATATATAGGGTGAACATTCTTTATAGTAAGGAAATTTTGTATGTTATATATAACAGTTTAAACTTAAGGTTTATATAAATTTCTGTAAGTAAAGCGGAAGATAATCTACTAGATACTTGATATTTTTGATATTTAAAAAATATAATATTATAACAATGAATTACTAAAACAATAATATATATTATTTTTTATCTCTCAAACTTAATAGTTTTTAAAAGAAAAAGAAAACACAAATTTAGACATCAAGTTGTTTGTATTCTTGAGCTAAAGTATATTTACCAGCTTGACTTTACTGTTGAGATAGAAAGCAATGTAACTCGGCAATAATCGAACAAATACTAGAAAATAAATGTACTCCGCCAACATAAGATAATTTTTCTATTCTTGCTAAATGTATTGATTTTCGGAAGTTGCCTTTTCTAGAAAGTGTATCGATTTCTGTACTTAATTCTGTACTATTTGTGTGTGTGCAATTTGTATACACCTTGCAATTAATTGAATTGGACTTATTTAATTTGTACGTTATACACTGACTATTTAATATTCTTTTAAAAAATTGTTTTTATTAATAAAAATTGGATCGGGCTATATTGTGCTTAGAGATATTAGCAATATATGTATATTACTGCATTTGTAATTCATGTATAAAAATAAACTAAACTTTTGAACAACATGTACATTTTATTGTCTGTGTTTAGGCATTAAAATTACATGTAATTTAGTATAAATATTGTTTCCAAAAATGTTCCAATATATTAATATAATTATATAATTTAAGAAATTAAAATATATATGAGAGAATTATTTGTAATTGTGGAAAATATTGTTCTTTCTCTATTGGGTTGGTTACTATCTGGAACATGTTATCAGATACTATTGTATATTCTAAATCTTTAAATGTATTAAAAAGATCCATAAGAGTACATTTTGTGAAGTTTATAAGTTATATTTTGTGTTTCTTATGTTGATATATTTATATACTATGTATAATTAGAGTAATGGCTATATATATTATGATAATAATGTAAACTTTACTTATCTGATGTAAATAATATATTAGTATTATTGCATGTAAGCATTAATAGATATTTTAGGTATAGCATCTAGATTTTACCATTTTTGGTATAGAAAGACGTTTAAAGTAGGTTCCAATTATTATTAGTTTTGGCATAATAGAGCATAAATACAGTAAAAATTATTTAAATACAGTAAAGAGTGATTATAGCTCGGTACATTACAATACGTCATTAAGTGTATAAAAAACAAGAATTATAGTCTAGAGTTAGCAATTAGAACAAAAATTATTAGTTATTATGGAAACTTATGTATATGTACTATTTATAGATATTACATAGACACACGCACAGATATATATATTTTATAGATTCATTTGATTTCTCTTTTTTGCTATAAATATATATTATATTAATGATTTGTAGAATTTAATAACACTTTCAAATAATACATATATCTATAACACACAAATATAACGTGATTCATTTTGCAAAAAAATCTATTTATGTAAGTTATAAAAATGACTTAAATACTATTATTTTGAATAGTTTATTATAAACTGTTCTTAGCCTATAATATTAATAATAATTTTAATTACAATTTAGATTATTTTGAACTATGAATAACTTTAAGATGGAATTAAATAATTTTAATCAGAAATTTAAAAAAATTAAATTCGAAAAGAGTCATAAGGATTAGATGTTAAGCAAAATAGCCATACACAAATATTTACATATTTAAGAACTTATATCCAAATATAAAAAAGTTGCTATTTGCTGTATCTATACCGTTGATTTATACATATATTATGACCTTGTTGAATAATGTAGTATCATATCATTTTGAATGTCTTTATATGCGCAATACAAATATCTAAGAAGTAGGTATTCTACATATGTTATATAATTTCAATCTATGTTCATTTTCTTGTTTTAGCCCAATTTTTACAATTCATCTATGTATTTAGGTAATGTGCAACGTTTTAATATAATATGAAATATTTCTTGTAATACGAGTATAAGTATTACATGTTACAAATTAGGTGTCTTTTAAAGCATGAATAATTGAGTTATACCAATGTCATTGTTATTTAGAAATACATTGTTAAAAATTTATATACATTATAGACATGGAAATGTATCTATTTCACTTTAACATATACTTCATATTATGCTTGAGAGAATATAATAAAACAATATAAACCTAAAAATAGATAGTACTTAATTTTTTTCAATAAAATATTGTTGACCTTTAGAATTTATTCACTAGTTTTTAAGAGTTAAAAATCCACTTTTACGAGTGACACACCCGCCAGAGTTTGTTTTTACAGAAATAATAGAGTGATAATGTAATAATAAAGTAATAATGCTGTTGCTCGACTAAAATACATATAACTATAAGTGGCAATACAATCAACAGCCTATATTACACACTACAGCATACAAGTGCATATTAACATGTCCACTACTTACAATTATATGTAGAAATAATGCACCATAAAATAGTATTCGGTGTTATTCATGAAAATATTCATGGCTATAAAATTTAAAATGCTCAGAAAATATCGAGTTTATATCATATAGCTAATGCAGTTGTATATGAATTTCTCTTCCATGGAGACAACGTCACCCACAAAAGTAGATTTAACCAATAATTGCCTTCGAATATGGAAATTGTGTTTTGGAAATAAACTGCGAGTAGCATGTGCGTACAAGACAGAACACATTTTGCATGTCAAAGAAAAAATGCACATTCTCAATACGATTATTTAATGCAGCAAATTCTGACAGAGTTTATTGATTTGTGAAAATTCGTTATTTTCATTACATGCCTGTTTGTGCAGAACTTCCGTCTATACAGACGAGAAACCACCTCGACATATTTGGTATATATATATACATATAGGTATTTAGCTTACCCACTTACAATAAAATGTGTAACTATAGGTAGAAGTAAATACCGCATTATTCAACACAGTTACTAAACACCTAGAGTCAAGTGTTCCGATAATTTCGACAATGAAGGAAATCCATACATATTATAATATACATAGCCTGTTCACATTAGTTGGCGAGTGGGTAATGTCATCGCTCTGTATTTGTTCATCCGAAATATCATATTATTATGAGTAATAAAAAATATACATGCTGTCTTATAGTAACCTTGTATTTTGTAAATCAAAAGTCTTTAGGAGTTTTTTGTATATTGAGCCTATTTATTATAAAACATATAGATATTAATATGATATTGATCTAACTATTAAAATACTGAGAGCAATTAAGATGTCATAATTACAAGCCAAATATTTATTGTCAAATAATCTACAAGTGTGATTATGACAAGCGAGCACAGTTTTAGTAAAGACATTTCAGCTGCGGAACTAAGAATTTTTTCGAAAAAAAATGTCGACTTAACTTTTCAATTAATCAATCATACCAAAACTTAACATACCTTTCTGGGTTACAGGAAATCTCCATATTCGTCTGTGTCATACTGAAAAGACACTTACTCTAACTGTTAGTGTCTGTATTAGTACTTGGCTATCATTTCATTCAATTTGTCAAGATAAATATGTGCATTTTGTTACAATGAAGTATGAAACGAAATATAATATAAGATTTTACTATTACAACCCCCGTAAAAAGTAACCGATACACCATAAAATATTAAGTACCTTTCTAATAAATAATATATTTTAAATATTAAAG
>JAYRBW010144354.1:0-63272 GCA_036023295.1 Invenusta paracnida | reverse complement strand
ATGTACTTTTTATGTATGTTTCAAATAGTTTCAAGCTGTTGAAAATTTAGATAATATAATAATAATAAAAATTTGAACGAATGTTTTTAATTTTATTCATCCTTGATTTTTTGTCTTTTGGACCTTGAAAATCCTTGAAAAGTCCTTGAAAACCATTGCTTAAAAAGCGCGGGAACCCTGCAACTAGCAATGTCAAGTGTCTAGTGTAAACAATATTCCCATCCTCACTTCATCCCCTGTGTTTTTATTAGCCAATCATACATGCTAAAAGGGGTTTAGTGTCAATAACACGATAAATGAGTAGAACTGCCTGACATCTGCATTCAGCTTTATGATTTCTGTAAGAAAAATGCCTCACTTAAGTCATTTCGATTACATAAATCATCCCATCATCTCAACTTAATTGAGAACATTGTGAGCCCACCTAAAGTCGTGCCTGGAGGATGAGCAAATCCATAGGATCATTGGAGGATCTGTGGCATCAGACATAGTGCACCTTGCAAGAAATCCCTGAAAATTATGTTAGTCTTTAATTCTCTATGCATAGATATGTACATGCCATTGTAGATGGCAGAGGTGGTCCTACAATTAGTATTAAAGTAGCATATTCTTGTTAGTTATCCATATAGTTTTGACTGTGCTGGGTTATAGTTCTTATGTTTTCATGCTGTAACTATAATATATTAATTTTACAATAGCACAATGTTTTTTCTATCAATTAAGGCATTTAGAAATATTGCAAATGATTTTTTTAAAATTAATTGTGATGGTGAAGAGTTTTATTCACACTATATTTTGATTCTTATGCTGATTAATCAGAATAATTTGTATGCTTAATTTTTAATTTATGATGGTGATTAATTTCCAATTTCTAGTTTTATTCATGCTCCCCAGGAATCCAGAAGATCTGTGACAACTATGAACAGAAGCTTTTTCGTGATTAAAAAAACACCCATTTTCCATCGAACTATTTGTGAACTGCAGGATGCAATTTATGATGGTGGATCCGTTTATAGTAAACTGTATCAACTATGAACCTTTAATGACCCTTGTGTGGCCTTATTACAGTGTGGATAACACGGATTTCTGCATTTGGTAGATTATCTCTTCAGCTTGAGATCCCAGTTAAAGTCCCATGTTATATCACTTGTAATGATTTTGTAATCCAATTTGGGCCTAGCTTCTTGTTGACAACAGTGGATGTTCCCTTGACACTGCATCACCTATTACTGCCATTGATGCTCTGTCAGAAGATGGTGGACCCATTTGGCAAACACTTTCTTCTTACCCAGAATGCAATGGTCTGCTGTGGGAATGTTTAGCAGGTCTTCCAGCTTCCCACACATCCTCTGTGTGGGATGTGATGTCCTCTTCAATTGCATTTTTATCAGTGGATGAAGTTGTGGCTTTGCCTACACGATTCTCATCTTCCATGTTCTCTTGCCTATCCTATATGCAAACCACCCACTTCTGCACTGTGTATAGAAGTGGAAGCATCCCCTTCCAGTTAACAATGAATCTCTGAAGATTTCTTATCCAGCAACACCAACAACTTTATAATTGTTCAAACATCATATCTGTAGAATTATTGTGCTACTGACACTTAGTTTATGATGACCAATTTAATAAGCCTATCTATCAGTATGTATCTGATATATAGCCTTGTCACAACACATTTAAACAATGCTCATGTGCAATACTCTATACTAAATTTGTTTGTTTAGGTATTATTATTATATTTATTATTAAGAAATGAGTGAAACTGACTATATGATATATTATTATGGCATATCTTTAACAAATTAGTAAACCTTATTTATTTGAGTGACCTACATTTCATAAATGAAATTTTGAAATCATCCATCAATTTCAGCAACATTTAATTGGAAATATAGGTTGTTTTTCTTAAATATTATTAATTAATGTCAATTTTTAATTTAACAAATTTGAATATCAAATTAATTGTTAAACTAGATCTAATTTAACTTACTCCTCTAATAAAAGCCTCATTACTTTTGAAATAATTTGATGATACAAAATCTCAAATGTCATTGATAGGTCTAGAGTAAGAATAATTCAAATTATGTTTGTTCATTTTTTAACACTAAATAATTAAAGTTGGGCATTAGATTAACTGGATATATCTGGTAGCTTTTTAGTATATACAATTGATATAAAACTAAGTCATAATATGTCACACTTTATTGCTTATGTATACAGCATTAATAAACATTTTCAACATAACATTAAAAATATTACCTTTGGTAAATGGTAATCTTTTTGTTATGCTTATTTTTGTAGTATATTTTATATTTAAATAAATAAATAAACTTTATTTTTCTGAATGTAAGTTGCCTAAGTTTTCTGTTATGTAAGTTGCCATATATATGGAACACTTCAGTAAAATTCTACTGACACCAGTTAAGCAATTTTTCATTTCAATAAAATTAATATAATAAATTAATAAATAATTATTCTTCAAAGAATATCACATTGAATAATGCAAAATACCTAGCATACCTATCCATATATACTTTTTGTAAAATTCAATAATTTATTAATGAAATTCGCCAATTCCCTCACTATTAATATTTAAAAATAATGAAAGATAAATTAACAGCATAGTATCATTGATCTTGACAGTATTATTTAACTAAATATAAATTTTAATATAATAATGTAGATTAAAATATAGTTAATATACTATAATCAATTATTTCCAGTACTTACTGTAGCTTTATAACAAAAAAAGTTGTTTCTAATAGGTTACCTTTTGATCATAATTAAGTAAACGAAAAACATTTTTGATGTAGCATTGCATATTAAGGCGACATGATTCAAATGTATAGTTAATTCTCCAGCAAGAAGAGAGAATATATGTGTTGCTGGGGAGTGAAGTATATGTTCAAAACATGCTGCCTTAGTAAGTTTGTTCTCTGGAAAATGGCATTTTCGTTTTCTTATTATAAAAAATAATAACAAAATTCTGTAAAATTATCGACTGTTTACTAACTAACAAATTAAATTTTCTTAGATCAGTATTTGTTAAACTGAAGATCACAGAGATTTAATTAACTTGCTTCCTCATTAAGTGGAGCAAGGAGCGATCAAGTCAATTACATCTCTGTGGGTAGTATATTTTATATTTAAATAAATAAATAAACAAACTTTATTTTTCTGAATGTAAGTTGCCTAAGTTTTCTGTTATGTAAGTTACCATATATATGAACACTCTAGTAAAATTTTACTGACACCAGTTAAGCAATTTTTTTACAGTATATATAATACTATATTTAAGTACAATATCTACATAGTATTCAGTGCACCTACACATAATCTAAATTTAATATATGTTATACACAAGCAATTAATTTGTATAAGATTTAGTATGACAGATACATTTAGTGAAGACAAGGTTTTTATAAAATAAATATAGACATATTTATTTTACAAATAAATTTATGTACATTATTCAATGTGTCATGCTTTGGTTGTTTATAAATTATTACATTTCAGAAAAACATGATAAAATGTTCTATATTGGCATTGATTTTCCCTTTTTTTATGACATATATTTAAAACAAATTTATGTATTTTTCCAGCTACATAGAAATCTTAATACGGCATTCTACAATGAAACAACAAAATAGGTAATTAAAATTTTTGAAATATTTTCGATTATTTTTCATTTTAATCTATTATACTACTTCAAGTAGTACATTCTCGGTAATGCGTTTTATTCCATTTCTTTTTTTAATTTTCAGCTGCGTCATCGCTTCACCTAAATGCTTCTTTTTACGTCACAGAATCAAATAACTAATTGTAAGCAGTTTTAAATTTTGTAGGTTTTATTTTAATCCAATTTGCATCAAGTTACCAGGCTTGCTATCTATAGAGGTAAAAAAATCATAAACTGAATAAGGAATAATTTCACACACTCACTTAATTAACGGCAAGAAAATATCGTATAATTAAAGCCTACAGCAAATATATGTCTTTGAAGGTACTAAATACTGTATGAAACACTGACGTGAAATTTTAAACCACACAAAAGCATTGCAAATTAGATTTTCGCCTTATTTTTTACATCACAGCGTTTGAATTTATACGTGGGCTTGTCAGAGCAGTCTATTTGATATTTATTCTCTATCGCAGTGTTTTTTGTTTCCTATTTAATAGGAGGGGGTTTTTAGGCTTACTTTGTTACCATATTATATGTAGTATGTAACATACGAACATAGTATACATGTCAAATATATATTCTGTTATCCTCAACTGAGAACATTTGAAATAAGGAAAAATGAGTTCAAAATACTGTCGTCTTTCTTGCCTTCATCTTAATTAAAACATATTGGGAGAAAGAGGTAAAGCCAAGGATAGTGGAGGGTGGAGAAAGTTGGTGAATTGAGGTTAGCAGTGACCGCTAAACATGTTTCGTGACCAAAAATTCGAGTTGGAGCATACTCGTGATCTCTCCGGTTACAAGACAAGTACCGAGATGAAAAGACAACTACAGTCCGGTCAAGTTCGCTAGATTTGTATGCATACTATGTACGTTTATGTATGTATATATAGGCCGGCTCGCTGTATACTTTGCTGTTATGGCTTCATCTTATACTAGATGGTTAACATCCTGGTTTTAAGGGAGGAGAAGGAGATTTCAAATAAATTTCAAATGAAGAAGTTGAGTTCTTAATCTTTATTTCTCCTGTATTTTTTGGCTTTTCCTAGTTACCCTTGCCCGAAGTTTCTTTTTCATTCGATACATATAGGTTGGGTAAGTAGACGAGGCAGTCTTTTGCTTTGATGTATACTTGCTTAGCAGTTTATATTATGTAAAGAGGTATGATGAAAAAGATGTGTGGATGTTGAGATGGAGAATAGGGAGACCCCATGAGGTCCTTTTTTATCATTCGAACAATTAGATAGTGGAAGAAACTGCCTAGAAAAAAACAGGAGATAGAAGGAATTATAAATGAATCTTCTGATGTCATTATGTTTGTGTGTATATACGGCAGTTTTTTTTCTTCAAAAATGTTCAATTAAAAAATAAATTTTGTAAAACTAACTTTCAATTTGTATATATTTCTATGTACATACTTGTGTATAGTATGGTTTTCTAAAGTATTTTTGTGTATTGTATATTTCTTTCCTTATTTCAACTATTGTAAGACATCGATTTTATTCTAATATTAAAAAATATTACAATAACCTCGGTATGTAAAATTAATTTAATGTCTTTAATAGCTTAAAAATTGGTAGTTTTTCCGTTGAATCATCAACTCCGGTAAATAATTTTAACAAAACATTTGGAGTAGAGATATTTTAGAGTATCTGATAAATCTACCAACAACTTTGTTTTATTCCGTAGTACATTTTAGAAGAAAGTGGACACCGTTTTTGCTGCTCTATTGTCCTGTTTCTCAATTAACATGACTGACACCTGTGATAATGAGTTCTAAGTGTGCTAACGGATATTTCCTTAAGTCGAACCAACCTCACTAATTTTGTACTAAACAGCACTCGAAAGTTTTATTGTTGGTATTTTATTTTTAAGCATTTATCTTGACCTTTAAAATATATTTTTTCAAATTTTCATGTGAAATAATAACGGGGAAACTGAATAATTTAGTTTATTAGAAATACTTTTATTTGCGTTATTATTTTATTTTTCCAAAACTCTATAAATAAAGATTGTTCAACCAATTAATTATTTATATATGTATATATAAATATTTTTGGTTTGTAGATACAATTATCATGTGAATATGTTGCTTCCTTTATATCTTTTTAATGCCGTTTAATCTGTCGGTAAAATATGAATATATGTGAAAATAATTTGAATGTATAATACTCATCAAAAATTTATTTTTTACCCTAATTAGTTTATTAGAGTAGGATAAAGAGCCTTAGAAAACAATGATCTTTAAGATTGTATATATTTTTTTATAAATAATAGCATTTAGTATTTCTACAATTTATAATTAGTGATTTAAATTTACCTGTCTGTATTTAAAAATTGTCTTTTAACCTTTTATAAAGCAATTATGTTTTGATAATTTTCATAAGAAGATAATTATTGCGTTATTATTTGAGTTGTTATGCATGTATTTTAATACACTGTGCTGCTTATAATTTTGAATAATTTCCCTTTCTTTATAAAGATTAAATATGAATTAAACATATCAATTAAAGCTATTATTTATTTCAATTATCTCCTTTTATCTATTTTTTATCAATGTTCATGACGTGGTTGGGTATCTAAAATATATATATATTTGCATATATATTTATTATACATTAGTATATTTTTATATAAAAATTCCAAAACTAAATTCTAACGTATAAATTATTATGAACTCTTTTTCAGAGGGGTAGTAAGGTTTATATTTTAGTGGTTAAAAATTGTTTATTAATTATATGGATTATAATATTAATGTTTTAATGAATGCGATACAACTCTATAGCTTTGTAATGATTTGTTTTTTAATGATTCTATGAGTATCATTTAAAATATCATACAGCTTAATAATTGTTATGTTTATATTGCTTCAACATATTATTATGTTGAAGTAATTAGTTATGGGAATGAAGATAATTGTTTTAATTATTGCTTAGCGTTAAGTGAGAATTTTTCGCACTCATAATTATAAAAGTCTATATTTTTGTTTCTTTGTGTAACTGTTTGGAAGATGAAGGGTACATTTTTAAGTAGATAAAAAACAAAGGTTATAATTAGTAAATATGTAAACGATTAAATTTTATTATTTTGATATTTTATATAAAACGCATGTTTTAGTAGATCCACATTAAAAGATATTCGGTTTTTATATAGTTTATTAGATAAGATAGGTTTACAACTTACAGTAAATAGCTTTTATTAACAGTTTCTGTTACTGAGTTATTGCGTTTTCTGTTTCGATTATTTTCTCTGCTAATTTTCTAAAATTACATTCTTGCATCAATTGACCACACATGTACAATGCTTAAAGGGCCAGAGTATAATCAATATGCGCTTTTTATAAGCTATATTATTTAATCAAATTTATTAATTTACTTTTTCAATCATGGACATTTATATATTTTATCATAAGATTTTACAATACTTATTGTTTTCTGCAGTTTAAGAGCAATGCTTATGTATGACAAAATGAAAAAAAGGTTTCTTTATAGCAAGAGATATTTAATGCGATATTAGCTATTTTTAGGATATCCTTTCTGAATAGGAAATCAATTTTGACTTCAACGTATCTAGATTTTGATCTACAATATATCTCTATATATATCATATTTACCGAAATGAGTGCAGGATTGCATATTCACAAAGAGCACCCTAAAATTAACTAAAATAACTCTACAAAGTATTCTTTGTAAAACTGAAATAGTGTAATGTAGTAGTTAAACATTGTATAACATATCAATGATTATATCATAGGATGAATATAAATGAATTTGCTTTAGTATTCTTATATTTGAATTCAGTATTAAAATTCAACTAAATTTGTGCATTTGTATATTGTGGAAATATAGATAAATTGTGATATGTACACATCTATAATATATTACTCCATACAGAAGGCACACCCCACTTCAAAAATGTTTGAAATCTAAATGAAATGATCAGCTATTTGAATTATATATTTGCTAAGTTTCTCATCTGAATCAATTTTTTTCTTACGTGGATGTATTTCTTCATATTCAGTGTGTTTCATGTGTTTCCATATGCGAATATGTTTTATTTATATTTATTATGTATTATATTTATGAAGAAGGTTTTAGTATTGTTATTGTGTTTCGCATCTAGTCAATGTATTATATAATACTGGGGATGATATATATACAGTCAGAGTAAGGAGTGTGTGTTGGAAATATAGAAAATGGCCGATTGGGTGATGTTAATTGACTTGCTGCGGTTGGAGAAAAGCTATCTACTGCCTCTTGTGTCTGTGTGAAGTTGCCTTCCTAGCTAGAATACTGCCCGTTCCTATGTCATGACTTCCGCACCATCTTCTGTTTATTACCTCGTTCTCTCAATTGGCTCTCTCTCTTTCTCTCTCAAAGAGTTGAGTTGAGTCCACATACTTGAGCATGGAGATCGGTATGTAATTAGTCTTTGGAGCTGGCCGCAAGTTTTAAGTCCTCCTTTCTGTAATCCTTCTTACCTAGTCTGGTTCGTTTGCTCTGCACAAGATTCTTCTCCTTTCCTTCCCTATACGTTCTTCTTTCCACTGCAAGAATATATACAATTTTAGGCGGTGGAGTATAGCGTTGGTCTTATCCACCCTTCTTTTTTTGCTATACAGTCACGAAAGATTTTCCCCTTTGCATTTGGATGACTATTTGGATGTGTTTGCAAGAAGCTTGCATGCTTGTATGAAGCTTACTTGCAGATTCCATTATTAAATTAAATTTTCTTTTTCGATGTCGGTCGTATAGGTAAACGTAGTGTTTGTGTACAATAGTGTACAACCATTTTTATTTAAATTTTCTATTTTTTTAACAGTCTAATCGAAAATGGAATATATATTTTTGTCCAATATGTGTAGTATATATTTGAACGCTTATCTATGTATAGATATTGTATTTCATTTGATATTTTAGAATACCTGAGTTTTATGTATTAACCTGAGAGAATGAGATGTATGTTTGAGGAAGATAAAATTTCTCAAAGCTGGGCATATATCATATTATTTCTGCCAAACAGTCACTCAGGAATAGACTTATTTTGACATCCTTATTATCCGCTTATTCTTTTTATTAGATGCTGGCCACTCTCATATTCTAATCTTATTTAGGTCACTTTTTACAAGCAGATTATATGCAAAAAGAACTATAATAATAATACACATATATATGTATATAAATATATTGCAACCTGTCTAACAGTATATAGATATATAATAAATAATTTGTTTCCGGCGTAACATACTCCCAGCATAATCCTTTTATTGTGAAATATTCCATGTATATATTATAACGCTTATTCTTATGCGTATACATATATTATATATGCAAAATACGTGATGTAAATTTACCTTCCATTATATATGTTCGTTCGTTTATGTTTTTAAACGACTTGAAAATAAACAGCAATGAAGGCTCTTCAATATTTAGTCGTATTTTTTAAACAGTTATTTATCTTTTTAATGAACAGAACAGTATATATACAATATACACATGCATGATATATCTTATGAATATATTCCTTAAAATACACATATATTATACGGACTAGTATCTAGGTAACTTAATACGCTATTTAATTTTTAACATGATGGTGTTATTATGTGGCTGATATTTGAAGTATATCGCACGCAGCATGTATAGATATACCTATCCGTTTGAAAACGGGACTGTAGCAACTATAGACATCTATTATACATATATTACTCCAAAAGGTTAGATTTGTTTCTAATTTACCTTAGTTGATTAGAGGAACGTGCTTTGTGACTATATGGGGAAAACCTTCAATTTTTCAAAAGACGTGTCTAACGGGAGTAGGGGCAAAGCAAGTATCAGGGATTAAGCATAGGAATAAAAGCGCCGCCAATTATTTTACTCTTTTATTTTTCTATCATCTTTTTTCTGTGTATTCAGGTCTCACAAAATAGTTTTAAAAAATAAATCTCTTCTCCTCACGCTATGCTATGAAGACTTATTGTTATGTTTTTAATCTGCTTATTTCCTGAAGTATAGAATTATTATTTTTTACAGCAGTTTTGCTGTTTTCATTTTCTACTTGAACTATTTATTATTACGTGGTTATCTTAGACTTTGTAACTTAGTTTGACTTAGTATTAAGTTTGCTGTGCTAATTATGTAGAATTCTGCATAATGGTTAAGTGTAATTATAATAAATAATGTGTATTTATTAATCATTTTGAATTAACGTAATATTTCAGAGATATTCTAATGCAAAATAACGAAATCGCATCTTATATCGTTTAAAAACTATATATTTAATAAGTTTACCGTTTTGAAAGAAAGTGTCAAGCTGTATTAATCAAACAAAAAATAGATAAATCAATTTAACAGAAACATAATTATTAAAGCAAAAGAAAAAATAACTATATATTGAAAACTAACAAAATGAAAGATACTCAAAAGGTAAGGAAATAAGCCTGTAGAACAATCGTTAGATGCTAAATAAAAGTACAATAATATTCTGTTTAAATTACCTATATCTGATATAATGTAGTGTTTCATTTTCTTTACATGTTTTAGTGGACTATTTTAAAATTCACTTTACTAATTTAATTTTAATTTTTTTATTGTTATATAGTTAATATTGTATTTTCTTTTAGTGTAAAGTATAATACGTTTTATCTGCAATAAATATTATTTTAAAGTAATACTTTATATATAAAGTAGTTTATATTTTTAAAAGGTAGCCTTTTTTGTAGGAAAATATTATGAATTCGTTATTAGGTTTTTCAGTACCACTTACTGAATACATATAAATTAAGTATACATCTTTAATTTTATAATATTATAGCATATATTCATTCCATATGATATAGCCCTTTATCATAGTTAAATTTTTTCTAATATTTTATTTGCATTCCTTTTTTTGAACTATATAAGTTAAAAAATTCCACTTTTGTTGTTACCGTTGAGACTGGTTCATTTCTCTATACTTCCAAGCACATATACCTACTCACATATTCAAAATCTGAACAATATGTAAAGATATAACTATACAGTTTTAGGTAACTGAGGTATCGTAGATATAGGATGAGGTACCCAAAGAATGAGGCAAAAGATTCTTCGCTTGCCTGGTTGTTGCAGCAATTTTGCGCAATGCCGATCACGAATGGAATTAATTTAGCCCGCCGAGTTCTAATCCCCTCTGGGAGGGAGCCCACCTTCCAAAAGCTTTTCAATCGACAACGCACGGTATATCCTATTTATACCCCTGAATATATAGCGGTCCATCTGTATACATAATATATACCTGGTTTGGATATCTACATAGGCGTAAATATGTTATTGTTCATAATGCAAGATCGAAACCATCCCGATTATAGGGAAAAGAAATACTGTTTTATCTGCACCTATATATTTCTCGTATACATCTTACTAAGTAATTTATATTTAGGATTTTTGTTAGGAGAGACTGTTTTCCATATATTTTCAATTTATGAAATTTGAAAAAAAAAAAAATCAGTTTGAAAGAGCTATACATAAGTTGAATGAGTAGAGTAGAATATTGGAAAACCGTTATCTTTATAGTATCTTCTGATGTGGTTTTGCTCTATCCATGTGTATACATATTTAGGATATTATAAAGTGCCTATAGAATGAATGGAATCATGTGTGTTGGTAAAGTTTTAAGGCTGTTATCTTCTAATGCATTATTTTTTATTTAGTGTACCTAGGGGCTATACTTTTATTTGGAGTTAGCTTTATTTATTAGAAATATAGATTTTAAACCATGTTATCTTTTTATTTGTCTAATTGTGGATTTAAATACCTCTGACTAGTACGTAACATATTTTCAATTTTATTATTAGTTATAATGATATGAATGATTTCAAATATCTGCAAGGGACTTTCTGAACTCAAATTAATAACTTCTAGCCACTCATTCTTTCAATTTGTTAAGCATATATATACTTATTTATTTATTCAACTGTATTTACTGACTATTTGCAGTATTTTTGTTTGGTATTCTACTACTAGTAGAGATTTTGGTTTAATTATTAATTTTTATATTAAATTGTTATAAGATTATATAATATGCAATGCATTTACTATTCGTAACATTGTTGCTAAACTTTGAGCAGCCAACAATATCAAGTTAAAGCTGTTTTATATTTTGGAAAGAAAATCTGTTTAGTTAATAAATTCACAAAAATCATATTCTTATCAATCTATTTTATTTTACCTCGTTTGATTTACCTCTTTCTGCCTGTTGCTATATCACGCCTTATAGAGAGATTCGATGTTTTTTAGCTGAATTAGCTTTATTTCCATTTTACTGCCTGCCTATATCAGAGAAAGCGAGAGACCTTCCTTGTTGCTTCAAATAGGCTTCTCAGTTCCAATCTTCTTTCCTTCTCTGCCATCTCCTGAAAAACGTCCGGAGGTGACTGGAATTCTATTCGAAAAGACCACTTTCCTCCCAGCTTCATGCCACCTTGAGTATAAAATAATGTTAATTCACGTCAAATTTACAGCTGCCGTGTGGTTTATAGTCTTTTTAGATTCATGCATCTAAAGTTAAATGACTCCTGCTGGGATTCCACCCCCCCCTTCCTTCTTCTTGTAGTATAAAGCATTGCTCTATTAAAACAATTAATTGAACTGTTGACTTATCTGTAAATACACCATACTCAATAAACAGGGTAGGTATTTGCAAACCGTTTATTAATCAATATCGAAGAAGAAAAATCTATGTTTAATTTTAAAAGAATTTTATGTAAAAATCTATATTTGAAAAAATAAATTACACTATTTTAACATTTATTTTTGTATGCTCTCGGCTCAGTTTATAGTTGATGTTAAGTATTTTGTACTAATAACTATATTATACTGGTTTTCTATAGATAACTCAACTAATTTGACCTCGAACACTTTTTATACACACAAAAATGACATATAATTGAATATTAATATAAATTATTTAAAGAGTTTAATATATGTATTGTAGGAAAATGAAATCATTAGATTCGTTTTGTATTTTTATTTATTCTGCTACAATTTATTCAGTAAGAATAACTATATATATATATAATATTAGACAAATTAGAGATTCGTCTTTGTACTTTATCTAAATTTTCTGAAAAACTGTTATCTTGAATATAAAAGTAAGGATTGTGGTCATTCTTAAATCTCCTTTTTTGTTTGGTCAAGGCATCAAACAAACGATAAGGAAGTGAGGCTTGTTAGAAGCTGTATATTAGTTTAATATTTATATGTAAATATATTCCCTCATTTTTGGGTTATTCGTGGCCGGCCTTTTAAAGAGCTATTAGATCTAAATGTTGAAATTGGTTATAACGAATATTAGTTAATAATATAACATCTGTCGCAATTCTCTGGGGCAATAGAACGATATTACAGATACAAAATTATGCATTCTTAGCGGTGGCAATAGTTAAGTATTGTTAGGATGGTGCATTATGCAATTTTTGGATTATAATCTTTAATGTTTTTATATTAGTCTTTAAGTTGTTTGATGCCTTTGCTGGAGGAAATAATTGCATATTTTCCACACTGATAGTGTACCAGCGATCGTCATTACCTGGATTGTTTGTATCTGACCATTTTAATCTTCTTCTGATAACTCTATTTGAATTAGTGGTGCTAGTTGGCGATGCTTTCATTGCTTCTATCGTTTATTTCTCTCTAATTCTGTCCATTTGTTGTTAGTCAGCGTGTCGAAGTGTGGAGTACAATATGAAGCATAATCGTACACCTTATTTTCTATATTTCACACTTATTTCGAAACTAAACTTTTATGGTGTATAGGTAGATAAGGCAGATATACTATTTGTTCTGATCAGATAGTTATAATCATTTACTTTAAAATACATATTAAATACTAGTTCCAAATATTTTAAATGTTTTTCGTATTCAATATATTCGAATAAGTTTTTTGGCTTGTGATTATTATCACTATAATCTACCTGCAAAGCACACATTGCAAAATCATTGATGCTTAATTTTGCCTATGTAACACATTTGTTTATCTATTTCAGATGCACACAAGCATACCACATTTGAGTTTATACAATTTTGACAATTTAACTAGTTAGTTTATTTTAATAAATAAACGAGAACTCAATCAAAGCGGAATTAAGGCGTTAGCATCTACAAATTTGTCGAAGCTAAACATATGCATACACATAATTATAGCATATTGCGTATACAGAAAAACTATTACTGTTTATTAATTTACTATAGAAAAAAAATTTTGTGACTAGAATGGACAAAATGCATATAGAAACTGAATGATTTTTTGGGGTAAATATTTGATAATGACAAATACAGAAGTTGGCCGGAATTAAATCTAGATTTTTCTATATGTGTAAATGAAATGCATTCAAACAGCGGAATTTTTGTTATTCACTACATACAAGTAGTGTTTTATGTCGATCTCTCTATTTGTCTTTCTAGTGTAGGATGTGTAGTATGCATTGGTTATTTTTTCAGCTAGTATACAAAACGTAGGGATGAAGACGAGGTGATGAAGCACCAGTAAAGCGCCCGAGCTAAAATAACGAGAGAGTGAAAGATATAGAGAACTGAAAACTAGAAAACAGAACTAGAGGAAATTAAATTAGTGTTTTTGATCTGAGCTTATGAACACGAAGAAGCCCTGTGCAAAATGTTACTGCTGCTGCTACCTATTATAATGCATACGTGTGCGCAATGTCGACTTAAATGAGATTCCCGCCCTTTTTTGTTTCTCGTTTCTCTTGACGCTCCGCTTCCTTGCACTCCCCACTCCCGCCCATAATTACCCTCACCACCTATCTGTCACTGTATGCTATGTTCTAATCTTCTTCGAGTCGGGTTAGTCTTAAGAATACCACACTGCTGACGCTGCCTGTCTTCACTGCTTCGGTTTTTAGGGCGCATTCCCTCTTTTCTCGAATATTTTGAGCTTGTAGAATCTTGCAGAGAAGTCTTCCTTCTTTTTAGTGTCTTGCTTGGTTCGTAGACGCTATTATTTAAAGCAAGGTAGGAGCAGTGAGCAGTCCGCGTTGACATGCTATGTTTGTGTTCTACATTCGGTCTACATTCATTTACAGACTTCAGCTTCAAAGTCTTGTGTTAGTAGTATGCAAGCTTGTGTCTTCTTATTTCATCTTCGTTCGTTTCTTACTTTGGGGTTGACTCCTTCGATACTTGATGAAGTTGACTGTTATTCTCCCTTTCTCTAAAAGTTATAATAAAAAGAAGAAGAGTCTTTATTCAGTATAGACTCATGGGTGATGGGGGAATATAGGTATAGACATCCGTCTTCGATAGTCAATGGGTCGGCCTGAGCTCTTCTGTTAGCTGGAAGATAGCGGGCTGGCGAATGTAGGCACATACACACACAGTAGGCATTGAGGAGATAAAAATGATGACGACAGGGATCGTCGCACGGCTTCTCACAAGAATTGTTGTCGGCGTTGCGTGAATTTCCTTCCGGCATGCGACTATAATATAGACAGAAACTATCCTATTCTTCCACCCTTATAGCTCCCAACCTACCTCATAAGGTTGCAGATGAAATTTGGAGTAGAAATAATACTATAGCCTCCCCCCCTTCCTATAATGTCGACTATGCTCACCTAGCTCACCTTATTTTTATCTATTTCGAAATTGGTAAGATTTAGTTTATTTAGAATTTAAAAAATATCCGAAATTCTATTATTTTATTCAGGATGGGATTTTTTCTATACTAATGTTTAATCATAAATCATTGTGTATTTTCTAGTGTCATTACATTTTCAGAAACATGATGAATTTTTATTCGATTTCAAATATGAGTATAATGCATGTGAAGACAAATATCCTGGCGACTTGTGAATTGTATTATTATACTATTTGGTTAATTTGGTTTTCTTTATTTCACTAAGTATAATAAATAGCACATTGACTACTACAATCTTCTACTTTAAATAGGGTTCTATAAAGTATTCTACGTGTATACAAATATCCTTTATGTATTTGTTTCAATAAATAGCATGTTTTATTTGTGAAATTACATATAAACAGATCAAAATACGTTCGTTTTAATTTGCATCTTTTTTATATTATACCCATTTAACCTTAACTCCTATATATGTACACCCTATAACAATCTGAGTCTATTATACTAAATAAAGTTAGGTACCTTAAAAAATCCATTTAAAGAATTAAAACATGTTTGGTGAATTAAGATTTATTCACATATTGTTAATTTATATGATCAAATGAACATATAGCTGTTTGATTTTGATTCGATTTTTGTTTGTCATATAGGAATTTATTTTGAGTATAACATGCGAACGAGTGTCACTAGCTCTGTTGATAATATTGGTAATACAATTTGGTTATAATGAGGTACCTGTGGGATATACACTCACCTTTTCCGTTTTGTCTCTGCAGTTATTACTAACCATAATAATTGAGTTTTTCTAATTACTTAAGTTATGATAGATCTACCAACCTTCGTATTAGCTTGCATAAGCCATACGACTATTTGTGTTTGATTTATGCAGCTTTCACTAATTAATTTATTGGTGAATATTTTCTAATATTGCTTTCCATTTATTTACTTGCTGCACGTCCCAGTGTCACAGTGTTTTGCTTTGAATGTACATATTAGGTTGCTTGCCTCTATAGCGTATAGCATTATAAAATATTGTGTAAACTTACTGCCTAACTGCGTGAAATTTAGTATATCTATATATTGACGATAACTCGCTATTCTTAATTCTCCCCCACAAGTTTCTTATTTTCAAGAAATACACCATTTTCTTTAATATGTATACCCCACCATTGTACAAACCTTTTCCCCAACTGGAAAATGCTTTGACATGTGATTATGGTATATACCTATATATACTCGTATTTTTCAGTGTTTTGTGTGTACGAGTACATATTATTCTATATGATACACTTTTAGTCGATAACCTTCTGAGTTAAATCTTACGTGTGTTTAGAATAAATATTGACTGTTACATTTCTTATTATTTTCTTTCGCGCAAATGTAGGTAAAAACTCGATTTCATCATAGTTTTTATACACAACAAGCACATATAAACATCACCCCAGTCTGTATTATAATGTTATCTCTAAATTACTCTTCGGGTAAAGAATGATTTTTAAACTCCCTTACTCACCGCTTGTTGTTTCTACTATCCTTTACTCAGCTCCCCTTTTTTTTAACATTATTTTGTTCTATTCTCTGGTGTGCTATGCTACCCACCCCCCCTATTTTTTCCTTTCCAGTAGTGTTTTATTTATTTCTTTTCATTTTCATTTTTCTACAGTTACTTAGGATGACAGAATTGTATTAGTTGTCGTCTAAAACAACACATTTTAGTTGAGTGAAATATTCTGAACAATCTTTTACAACACATAACGCGAAGTATCACATTCACACTGATATATGTGTTGTACCAATATAGAGAGAAATAAATAAAATTTGGGGCGGTTTATTGCGGAAGAATCGCTTTTTCTATCTTTGTCTCTTTCAATCTCACACACACACACACACACACTCAGTAGACTATCTATGCTGTGGTTTACACTGTAATATTATAGATTCAAACAGATAGAGATTCATAACAAAATAATACTGAAGTAATTTACCTACTACATACTCAAAAATATTTTATAGTGCTCGGCGATTTGTGATTTAACATTCGCGCGTTTTTTTCCAATTGAAATTGACGAGGAAGAAAAGAAATGCCTCCTATATACTGCTTTCCCCAGTGTTACCACCCCTCCGAGCACCCCTCAATTCTATCTCCATCGACTGGTTATGCCTATGATTCCAGACTGCTTTGGCAAGCTTTTATTACAAACGAGATACGAATTTAGGAGATTTTCAGGATTTCTGCCTTTTTGACATACCGGAAGTCTAGGTGACGTGATGTTATGATACCATTTGTGTTGCTATGGGCAACACTAAAACGAACTTGAAGGCGTATATCTGCCTACTTTGAGATAATCACGTTTAGGGCCCCTTATTAGATTTATACGTCTAAACTATCACCAATCTAGTAATTGAGGGGTGGGGTATTATTTTGTGTTATATGAATGAGTTGAAATATTAGTTTGTTTTTATTTTTCCAAAATATAAACTAGTTTCAATCTGTGCTGCTTTTAAAAGTTTCAATAGCCAATCAAAATGTGACACGCTCGACTTCAGTATGCGCGATAATTTTGCGAAATTCAAAGGATCTACTAATTACAGGAGTTGGATGCTGTGCAGAGTATTCTGGTCTTTTTGTTGGCGATGTTCTGTCTTGTCTAAGTTTCAGACTTTCTGCTATTTTCCTCCTTTTATAACTAGAATGAAATTTATTATTGTAGATGAATTGAATAACGAAATCTGACAGATGCTGCACGTCGTAGTCATTATATACCGAAGGGTGGAACGAACCGACTGTATAACCGAACGGGATATATGGGTTTTCTGGTCTATTAGAATTGAGTATTCCATGCTTCCATGTGGAGAAGTTGACTTTTGCTACTCACGCTAGGCATATAGGAACACAACAACGGTTTCCCGGTTTTTCTGCTTACTGGCCCATAAATATTTAGGGTTTTCTTTATAAAACTATTGCTTTGCTCTTTTTACAAAAAAATGAAACTATATTGTTATTTCGTGTCGTATAGAACCCCATATTAATTTCTTTCATAGTAAAGTTTAATTTTTTATATACACAATTTAGTCTAATATTTGTTTCAATAACAAAAATAATTAAACATAAACAATACAGTTAATTTTGATTTACCGATTTATTATACTGTTTTTAATATGCGTCACCGAGACTAATATTATAGAAAACTAATACTATACTTATTTAATAAATTTTACCAAGTACGTATTCTATGTCGTTTGTCTTTGACACGTTTTTTCTTAAACAAATATGTAATTCACGTAATATTATGTATTTCAGGAGTGAATAAAAAATCAAGAAATAGTCTCGTAAGTGTTAAACAAAGTAAAATGTCCCGATTTAATAAAATTAAAATAATAATCATTGGATTTATTGAAGCTTTTTATTATGCTATTACTATGTTTATCAAATCAAGTTTTTGTTCAATAATTTTAGATGAAACTTTTTAATGAGGCCACTTGTGATGAACCTCGATATAGTTATGATTGTAACGTAACACACGCTCCCATATATATTAGTGTGTCTTACTTTACAATAAAATTAGTATTAAACATATGCACTTCTTATTAAGATTAATTATTATTGGTGGTATAATTTTGGCTATGTCAATTAAAAATGCAAATTAGGGACTATGAAAAACTATTAAACGATAAGTAGTATAGTATATTAATATTAAATATATTATTTTTATATCATTGTACTTTAAGCAAACATTTTCTCTTGCAGTGTAACCAAATTTGTATCTTTTATAGGTTTAGGTTTTAAGAAATATCTAAGTAAAGTTTAAAATTGTTATAAAACTCTTAAAACAATTACGTAAGCATCACGCATTAAATATGTATATGGTGCATATATATAGAGCCTATATAACATTTTATAGATTGCATTTATATATCTTTGTGAGCGTTTTGTGCCATATTCCTATTATAATAATTAATGTTTGTAGTTGGATATTCGTATTTAAATAATGTAGAAGATTATTGCTTCCATTAATATATCCTACTGATTAAGGAAAGTTGCTCTCTATTATGTCAACAGTGTAAATATTCATTTCCAATTATTCCTTAAAGAAAAGATGCTAACTTCTCTTGTTAGTGTTTGAAAAGGCACATCATCGGCTTAGGTTCCTTTTGGTGATGAAGAGATTGTTTTCCGTATTTTCCATTTTTACCCTTTTGTGTTGTTCCTTTTTGTACGTGGAAACAACGGCGACATAGTCGAAGGGGATTAATGGCCCATTTGGGAGCATTATGGGGTGTATTTGTGAATACACTTCTTTTTGTACCAAGTTGATTCAAACATCATGTCTAATACAGATGGGACATATTATATTTATGTGTCTATAGGGTATTTAGCATAAGAGCATTCGCATTAATTTAGGACTTGTGAAACTTTGAGTTTTTTCTCAGATGTAAATAGTTATTACCATATGGATTGTTCTCTAATTCACTATAGACTACGTGTATTGCACTAGGAAATAAAAACATGTACACGCAATTCAGCGTAATGGATAAATTTGAATATTTTGTCAGACTCCTTTCGCCATAGTTTCTATATTACATGTAGGTTTGACAAAAACAATGTATAATTGTGTTCTGTAGTTATTCAACAAAAAGTACTATTTAAACTTATAGGTTACTCTTGGAAAATTGTACACAATATTTTTTTTAAATGTATGTATGTATCCATATTCTACCTATATATATGCAATGATATGTAGTGCTGTTTCAGTCAAATTTAACACACTTTCGATTACTTTTCCTTTTATTCTTGTAAACATATTTCATGATTTATTTTATGCAATGTAGTGACTTTTACTTATATAAATATAATAAGAGCATACCTACTCAATTATGGCTCGATGTCACTTGTTAGTCTTCTCCTTAATTTGATTCAGGGCGGATGAAAAAAACCCTTTTACTGCACAATATTACGAGGGTGAATGGCAATAATGGAAAATGACGAATACATATTCTAAATGTAAATAATTTGAGTTTTATTATTGTAGAAGATCCTCTATAAGGTGACAGGGAAATTATATTGCACATTTTTTTTCACCTTGACAAGTTAATTTTTATATTTTACTCAAATTTCACATTTTAGACATTCAAACAGACTTATTTTAGTTTTTATCAAGTCAAAGCAGCTGTGAAACTTCTGACATTATAACGACTGTCGTTATTTAAGTTTTATGTATTATACTGTTTATACCATAATATACTTATATATGAGGTATATAAACCTACGCTTCATTATAGGTTAAATTTATTTTACGTGTCGTAAATCTTACTAAATCGCAATGTATATAGAGCAGCTTATGCTATATATGTACATATAAGTAAGTTTCGTTTATTCAGAACCCCTTTTATTTAATAGACAAAACGCAAGAAAATGGAACAAGCATATTGTTTTACTCTGGCATCATCTTAAAATATTGATGCCCTGTCTCCGATATGCTAGCGTCTTGGCCTGGTTCTTCATTATTGCCACACACTGGATATCCATTTGGTTCGGTTTCCTGGCCGATATTTAACACGCTAAGGATCAATATATTTTGTCGATTTGTTCATTCGACATTCCCAGGTTTCGTGCGAGTGATTCTCCCCACTCCCCCTCTCCCTCCTCTCTTGCACTCTCTATCATTTATATTATGACAATGTACAACTCAAACGAACTTCCACACATATACAAACCAGAATCCTAGTCGAAGTCTTGTCCATATTTCTACTAGTTCATAGAGGATAATATTTGGGGCAAAGAGATGGAATATTTAGATAGATAGTTGGGTGGAATCATTTTTCGTGCAGATCCCATCTAGTTTAGAGTGAATTATCCTCTTCCTCGCCCCCCCCACTGCCCACTTCTCCAAGTAATTCTTTCAAACGAGTTTTCAGTCGCGATAATGGCTGAGATGGAATGGAATAGGATAGATGGTTTGGGTGCATGTATGGTGTTTAGTAGTTGGGTGGAAATTGGACCAGCCGACAATCCACATTGAGAGTTCGCGCAAAGGAAACCATTAGTGATGCTTCCTCGCTTATGAGTTCGCTTGCCTCTCTCGTTGTTGTGAGCTGACTGAAATTCTTCCAGATGGCCAGTCGTTGAAAATGATTGCTGCGTATTATTGAATTCTGTCTCATATCCCATTCCACAACGTTATCCTAACAATATATTGGTATACAGTAACATTCTACGAATCCTCAACCATTAACCCCTCCCCTTTCTCTTGAATATATTCACGTACATCAAAGTTAAGCAAAAGGAAATCAATATCGATTAGAAAATGAACATTTTCGATATGGTGCCGTCCACCACCCCTTCTATGAATTAGTTAACAATTCCCCCTCTCTCTTCCCGCTTCCATTATCTTCACTCACTGACTCCATTTTTATGGATAATTCGCGCAATGAAATTATCTACTAGAGGAAAAAAGAGATCGAAGGAGTTGTCTTGTTACATTTAAAATATGTAGACAATATAAAAATATGTTATTGTAAACATTTTTGTATTCGACAGATGGTAGATGGGATATATTTAGTCTTTTGGTCTTTTTACTATAATTACTGCATTTTGGAGAACTGAAAACATGGCATGGCGTCTTCTCAATCATTCTTATTCCGGAAAAATAAACTTAACTAGATATTTGAGTCTTGCCTGTCTGCGACTATCTTCTCAGTTGCTTCGGCTAAACGTCATCGTGATATGCACTCGTCTTTCTTAGCCTCCATTGTCTAAGCTACTGAAATCTTTCCGTGTATATTATGAGTTAAATAATATTACTGCATATTTATCTACTTATTCAACTGGAGATTTATGTTGTGTTCCTTAAATGTATTCGAGAGAAGACAAAATAATTTATTTAAATGAAAGCATTTTTTTTGAATAATTGATTTGAATAATACAAGCATTGTTAGATTGTTTTCTTTATTTTTGCTGAAAAAAAACTTGCAAATGCTAAATTTGACTTTTATAGTTCATTGCTTAAATTCTTTCTTTTAATGTTTCATTTATCAAATTTTTATTTGATTTGGCTAAAATATATTTATGTTGTATATGTACATTACATTTTTCTGTTTTATTAGTCTTAATTTAGAAACATATTTTGGTTTTTGTAATATCTAAATAGTAAATTGACATAATTTATATTATATTTATTTTCTAAATGTGCTTATCCTAATATAAATAGTATTACGGTTTCTATGGTGTGTTATTTTATTTATTTATTTAAGTTTACTTTACATAAATAAACTTTACTTTCTAATTGCGTATAAATGTATTCTAAGATAAAAGGTTTTATAATTTCTACTATTTTCCATATATTTAATAGGGTACAAAAATACGGCATAATCATTTTTTGAAAAATCCATTTTCACTAAAAAATATTGTTTATATAATTTTTATGACAAAGATAGTTTCTGGGTCGTATTTATTTCCAGCATCTACTTTTCAACATAGCTTATAGGTGATTCTGCTGCTAGTTGGTTCGGATTTTTGTCAGGCAGGCGGGTATAGATAGGGATAAGTGCATTTAATTGAGGCAATTGGTCCAGGCGTGTGTGTCTTAATTAAACCGCTTCTAAAAATTTGCCGCTGAAATTCCATCGTGGCACGCACACAACGCCACTCATGAAACCCGTCCGCCCTCAAAAGATAAGATTATTCATTGATGCAAAAGTTAGAGACACTTCTATTATCCGAAAAGCCCTAAACTGCATTAACGTCCCTGTCTCTTATACATATAATGTCATTCATACAGTTCAGCAGTGGAATCCGGAAGAAATAGGTTCCGACTATGTGTATATATGGTATAAAAAGGTAGGTTCTGTTCATAATTCGTCGGTCTACTTTTCCAAAATTTGACGCATCTTTGAGAATTCTTTTCGTCTTTGTTGTGATCGTCTTTATCCAAATTGAGTAGTGGTGAGGGGAAAGAAGGCATAAAATAAGATTATGAGATTTATCAGGCGACTTAGTTCGGTTACACTACCTAACTAGAGAGAATAATAATAATTTGGACTGGCTACATTTAAATATACACTGTTGTTTTTGTTAGTAATGGCCGAAACTGATTATTTTGCTTCTTTTTTTATTATTTATGTCATATCTGTATATCTGTGGAATACTTACATAGATACCTAGATATTATGCCATCAGTTTGTTTTTGGTACATAAGGGAGACTTAGATGTCTTCGAATATTTCTATACCAGCCAGCCATTCTTCGTGGCGTTGCCAAGTTACAACATGCCTTGTCGGGTTTGAGAGTTGCAATCTCAGCATGATGAAGGCAATTCATCTTCTACATCAGTCCACCTGAGAATTGTCATATGGTCTTCTGCCTCCCTCTCTATTCACTCCTCTTGCCTTCTTCTTCGGTCGTTGCTTATAAATATTCATTAATTTCGTATATATATACTTGTAATGGCTATATGTCCATACAATGTACATAATATGTTCCTGCTGTTTATTATATCTATATATGTATATATCTTATCTTCATTATATTTTTCGTTTTATTTTGCAATTTATTATTCAGTGTAACGAAAACGTAATTTTGTATAAACTGTGCTAAGGGCTTTCGTATTAGGATGTAGAATTTTATATACGTATTAATAGTATGTATGACGTTTGTGTACTATAATTTTTGACTGATTTGAATCATTTATGAACTAATATTTATAATATACTATTTCTGTAATATTATATACAACCAGTGAATATTTCTTTTATTATTTAAAAGTATAAAAATGATAAAATACTTTTTGTAGTTTTCAGAAATTAGTTTACTGCTGATCATATATAACTGATCACATTTTTATCCATATTCAGTTCATTAAATTAGGTATTATTTTTAGCAGATTTAATTTCACTCGTTTTTTTAATAACCATATACTAAAACTCTTTTAGCATATACTCAGCTTAATAATATTTTTAAAAATTGTTATCTTTAAATATCTCCACAAGTCAATATGAGGCTTTAAATCAAATATAATTTCGTTTGGGAACTTCTTCTTTTTTAAGCTCCAACCTCGGATTTTGATATCCGTATCTTTGTCTTCCGTCAAATAACAATACTCCATCCGGGTGTGATGATTAAAAATTTGGAGAATAGTTTTTTATATTTTGTATTACATAGATATACACGGTCGATTGTATATAATGTACATTCGGTGTAATGTTTCTTTAGATATTGTATTTTTGTGCTTGTACATTAAGTGTCAGACTTGACAGTATATTTGGTAATTTTAATTACATATACATTGACGCGTATATATTTAATATGAAATTGGACAGGTTGTAATTTAGAAAACTGACAGTTAATTGGATTTTAACATTATATTTATAGAATACAGTTTTTATTAAAATCTTTATGATCTTTGTTGACACTTTCCTTAATTTCCTGTGTGAATTTTATTAAGAATGAGTTTCGTTAATTTTTACTTGAAATTTTTGACAAAGTATGTAGCTTGTCTCGTTATGTATATACATGAATGAAGTCAACTAGATGTTAGTGTATATTTAAAGAACAGTGTAATTTGTTTGTTTGACTTAATTTTCTGGTTTAGGACGCCATATTTTTTACTTTATTTAATAGAGACTTATTGATTACAATACTTGTTCAGATTCGTATGCAATCCTATATATAGATGAGCAAGTATTACAAAAGATTCGTCTACGTCAACATAACTTAAATGTTTCCATCCTATCCTGAAGTGGACATGTTCCTGTGTCATAGTCAACGAGATTCCGTTTGCTGTTGACAGGAGGACAGCTATATTATAGGACAATCGCGAAAGATTTACTTTATTGCTCACACTGGCCTTCTTGAAAAGATATTTGTAGTGGATCCATCCTCAAAATGGACCGTATTCTTCTCTTCCTTTCTTTAATGGCCTCAGTATTACTATAAAGCTATAACTTCTTTTCCATGATATGACAGGGGAGATTGTCGAAATGAGATGGCTTTCTACTACTTTTTCTCGTATCTTAGTTTTTTATTATTCTTTGAGGTTGTTTGTACACTCACTGTCTTCGTCCCGAAATGGGCGAAGTAGTAAATAACCCTCTTCAGTACATCTACTCTGCTGTACTGCAAATTCTTTGTTTAATTATTATTAAGAGGCCATCTAGAGTAGAAAGTAAACCCGGGACTGTTATCTTCTTAACTAAGAACCTGACAAACTTGTGCGCGAAGCTATACTGGTTTTTCGCTCATTCGTGTGTGCTTCTCTGTCGGTCTTTGGTTTGTGCGCAGTGGCCATCTAGTGTGTTTTTGTGAATTGTTTTAAAGTCTCCCGATGTCAGTGTGAAGCAGGGAGTAAGGCATATACATAAAATAGCCAAACTCTAGAAGGAAGACTCAGCAGAGTAGATACCTGTTTGGATACTTTTGTAACATTTTTACGCAATATAAATACTTTTATAAACCCAATTGTCCACTTTAAAAAAATATAACTATTATTTATATAAAACGTTTATTTGGTGCAATTGGAAATGTAATTATTTAAATAAATTATAATATTTACAATTTATTATTTTGCCATTTTTTTTAAAATCTGTATAGTTTAAAGCTATATAGTTTATCTTTAAATAATTAATTATTTGTTGAAAACTATATTTTATTTCCCTACATATTTAAGTGGGAAATTTTTTTTCGAAAAGCCAATGCACAGTATAAGAAAAGCGAAGTCATAGATTTTGTAAGAGGACCAAAGTTAGATTTTAAAAGGAACCAGAACCGCCAACTTTGCAGAAACTCTGGAATACTTTTATCACTATAAGGGAAAAAGAGTTCATGTGAGTAAGGTTTAAGTCATAACGTATAAAATAGACACATAGTGCGAATGCATCCTGTATAAAATAATGATCAAGTGGCACTTATTCTGCTAATAGTAATTAAGTTCTACTCTTCGCATTAGCAAGAATGAGAGTTTTTGTTAAAATTCTTGCTGAGCAGTCAGTCTATAATATGTTTTCGAAAGTAAGGAGTAGTTGAAAATAGCACGCAATTTGTGCCTCTTGTAGATAGATACATATGTGTATATGTATGTACATTACAGAGTAAAATTCTTGGCGTTGTCGTATTCGTGCTTGTATTCTGGTAATTTGTTATGTAGTATGTGAGGGAGAAATCACTCATTTGACTGCGTGATTGTGGACATGTCTTCTATGATTATAATACTCGTATGTAGCTCTGTTTATTGCGCTCGGGGCTTCAGGAAACTGATGTCGGCAGCAGTGTGGGAAGAAATTAGTCCTTCGTCCACTCTCGGAGTTGTAAGGGAAACTTTAAAGCTAATCAACCAGTGATCAACTAGATGCTGCGACTACTTGTCTCTATTGACAAATTCTCCTCAATGTATATAGTTCGTCCATCTCGAAAGACTTCGTAGCCTTGTATGTGTGGGCAAACGAGTTTCCTGTGCATGCAATACTGGCAGAAGCAGTTGCCCCCGTTGCTGCTGACTTGCTCGCGATGCCCGAATTCTCGTAATAATTAGTTTGTTTGTAAATGGACAACAAGACTGGAAGTGAGAGCCAACTTTGTGTGCCGAATCGGCAATATCTTCTATAGGAAAGGAGAGAAAATAAAGTCAAAAAGAGCGAGAGACATGGTCGAGAGTTGCAAATAACTTCTCACTCGTTAATTTACTCAGATGACTAAATCAAAACACGGAGAGAATATCATCGGAAGAGTAGCATAAAGAAAAGTGAGAGTGAACTTTTCCTATCTTATATATACACGCACCTATATGTACATAAAATCAACTCAGTTTCGATCTCTGAAGTTTTAATATATTGGAATACACTATAACATGATCGAGTGCGTGGAGTAACGGGAGAGTCTAAAGAGATTTTTATGTTTCCAATTTTCTAACTTTTACTTATACGATCGATTTTATGGGGTTCTATATTATGTAATATATGAGTGCTTTATGAATGGATAGGCAGCTCATAATTTATAAATTGAATTAACTAACTAATGAACTAATTATATATGCATGTGTATTATGAGATATACCAATGAATTAAAGGCGGTTTATTATACCTGTTTCCGATTAAGTCCATGAATAAAAGAGTTTAAACCGTTTGGCCAAGTACGAAAATAATTTTTTTATACGAATATTAAGAAACTGAATTTTCATTATTTTATTAAAAAAACGTACTATTTATAAAGTGAATGTTTTAACTTATTTTACAAATAAGGATATTGTAATTTATCAATAATATAGTAATATTATATAACTAATAACATATATATCTTACATATTTTAATCAAAATTATTTCACTTTCTAATATTTCCATTTGTTATTTTTTATATATTTTTTCTTTTGATTTAAAAAATAAATTTAAAATAGTTTTGAAAGATTTATTTTGCAGTCTAAATCTGTAATTTTTTTGTGTTTAATATATTTCTATTATGCTAAGATTACCATATTATATTTTTCATATCACAGATATAAATATTTGATTGAAAAACAAATATAAAAAAAAAATTAAATTCATAAAAGTTGTTCTTAATTAGAGATTTTGACTTCTTTCAACAAAAGAGATTATTTTCTACTTGTCCTGCAGATTTTGTTACATTATCCTTGTAAATATTTCATCTGCGCATTTTACTTTATTGCGAAAAATATAAATGCCAACTCGATATTTAGCTATTCTCAGAGTATGTGCATGTCATAGGAATATAATGTATGCGCATACTTTTTAATGTCAATTTTTACAGGCAGCTATAGGAACTCATTCTGCTTTATGCAAGATTTATTTTGCAGCTCGAATCGAAAATTCACCATCATGGTTGAATGTACATTGTATATTACACATACACACATAGTACGTACAAGCTGTCTACATATTTCGTTAATTTCATTTCTGAATAATATATAATGCGCCTCCGTGCCTTTTCCCTCTTTTGTAACCAGCCCTTCAGGCCTGATAGATTGTATATATATACGAGAATTCACAGACGCATATACATATAAGCTGTACATCAGTGTTGTTTTATATGCTAGCTGTGTTTTTTTGGTGAGCTGTTGAAGCGAGTAGAGAATTCCATTTCCCCTTTCTACTAAATTATTTCACTTGCATCATTCCACGGGTGTTCATTACTCTAATTGCAATGGCAATAATAATCTTGCAAAGCCTCTGTGCATCTCAAGATAAACTCAGAGGCAATACGCATATGATATGTGTGCATGTAACAACATTATATACATATTATTATCATCTATATGTGTGTGTATATATTCTTTTTATTTACCTATTCTTACATACATAAACATCTATTGAAGAATGCTATGAATGTAATACATAATATGCAACAGTGTCTTCTTCAATTTTCTACTGGTTTTGATATAACACACAGGATTCAAAAAGGGGAAAGATATCAGTGTATGTAATAAATACGTGTTGTATATTATTACACGTATTTATGCATATGCATAGAAAATGGATTATAATGCCTGTTTCACCGCGTTTAATTAAGCGATGACCACATACACTATATACATAGCTAATAATGCATATATGATACTTATGTATATCTAGTGTACACATACGTCTTAAGAAAATATACCGGATGTTGGCAAAATTTGCCCCTAGCATGAGCAGTGTAAGAATGACAGGTATTGATGCAGATTTTTCTAAGTATACAACTAATATCATATTAGAAGACATTCATTATACTCGAATCGTGGATGACTTAACATTTACGTCATTATACTGAAGATGTGTTATGTCTATGCTACATATTACATATCAAGAGCAGAAAATATATAATTGGGCATTTTACAGATACTAGCGCAAAATATAAGCGTTACCAATCCCATTTTGAATGTTACAATTATTAATGAAATTATACATTTCTTGGTACAATGTAATGAATGCATTATTATAAGAATAGGATAAGTGTTTCCTTTTAAACCTGCTGCACGGTTGCATTTCAAGTAGTATTTTCTTTTTTTAATAAAGAGGTCTTTATGCACCTGCATTTTGATTTTATCATTATCATTATCTTTATTTTAATTCTTTTATAATGTCAAATGTTAAAGACCCTGTAGAGATTCTCCAGAAAACACTTAAATTTATTAAGAATGTTATAATGTCTAAAATACAAAATACAGTGATCATTTCACAGAGGTTTACACTTCATATTTGCATAATATTAAACTACTTTTTAAAATGTAAACACTACTTACATAATATAACACATATTTCTCTTCACTAGAATCTATTAGACATCAGTATACCTTAAAGAATAAATGTGTTTCCTTTAAAAAAAATATTTTGACAAATATTCACGTTGGGTGTATTTCATATTGTGTTTATTTTGACGATCATGCTTTTCTTTAGTTTAATATTATATTAATTAATTATTATTATTCAGTATATTATATACTGAATTATGCACTCATTATACTGTTGTGTCCATTTTCTGGATTACGTAAGGGTTTTATGAAATAAATTGAGGTCAGAATTCCAGATTATACCCATTTACAGAATGTGTGAAGACAAATGGAACACGTTCTTTATATAAAAAAATAGTTTGTTTTGTAATCGATAATTTATTAGAGATATTTATTAGACATTCCGGTATATCTTGTATATCCAATTACTCATTTTCAATACAATCGATTAAAAGGTTTTTTGTTGTTGTAATTTATCATAATTCGAAAGTCTTTGATTTATTCTGGATCTCGTGTTATTTGTATTTCCGATTATATATACATTTTCATATTAATATTTTTTATTACATTTTTTATATTTATACTCGGTATTATTTTTTTTATTCATAGGATATTTCCAAATGAAAGAATCAATGGCACATATTTTATTTTTAATGACAGTATACATGATATTTTGATTGCTAAGTAACTTTATAACATACTACTAATAGCTATCTAGACTTTTTAGACGCTATAAAAGTTTTCGTAAATTATTTTAACTGAGTGTTGCTTTATTTGCTACACTTTGATAAAAAAATTAATAAAAATGTCTTTATTGCTATGAATTATAAATGTGTAACATTATGACTAGATTTCTATTGTAATCCAAAATTTCGTCAATTATGTCAGATTTTAATATGTTATTTAATTTTATTTATGATAAGACTTAGTCGTTAAGTATAGTTCACTACTTTTAGTATTTATGATGACATTAGATATTTATGGGTTAAACATCAATTTGGTATTTGTGATATTTTAGATTTCGTTGATAGTCTATTCTACTCGTACTAAATAAAAGCTGTTTGATCAAACAAATTTGAGTTATAAATGAGGTTGAATAATACTCTCATGTTTATTTTATCATATTTTTACTTTACCTCTACGTAGAAATTTATTTTACACTAACTGTGTAGCGTAAAAGGTATTTGCCTCTCTTTTAACATTAAAAACAACATTTATCAATTTTGAGTATATTCTTCATTTATCAAATTAGAAATTAAATGAATTATGAGTGTTCTAATTAATGGAATTGCTAGCTTGTTCATATTTTAAGAAATATTTGTGTATACTTTTTCTATATACATATGTATATTAATTTAATTTGACTTTTAGAAACCATAGAATAAGTGACACAAATGGGGATTATTAAAGCCTTAAATTATTAAGAGTCTGTTAGTTTTTCCTTTGAAAGTTTTTGCAATTTTGCTTGATGTTTTTGGAAAATATAATTCTGTTTTGTAATTTTGAATGTAATGTATGTATATATAATATGTCACAATGATGTATTGTTATAGACATTATTTTGTTTTAAATAGTGTGTAGATGGTAAAGATTTTGTGTAGGTACTGTGGGCAAATGATGGCATTTTATTACCCTTACCAATATTGTTTGTGTATTTGTGCTGTATATAATAATGATAGCAATATTTAATATTTAGTTTAAGTAATTAAATCTGTTCAAGAAAAAGACTCGTCATTTATGCGATAAATATAATGTTCATCTTATTTTTCATAAAACTTAATCGCATTTTCCTTTCTTTTCAGAAAAATCTAGTTAAAATTATTTGAGTTTTAGTCCACATAAAATGTTTAAGACATTTTGTTTCATCTGTACTCTAACTATTTTTTATTCTAAATTTAAAATATTTTCCTATTTTTATGTGTTTCCTTATTATAAAGATAATTTGCTATTTTCTTTTACAACATGTCTTAAGCAATGTATTTTCTTCTTTTTTTGCTTTTTCTATTCCAGGCGTGATGATCTGTGCATTTCAAATGTGTTATAGTGTCAGAAAGTGTGATTGCACCCTATGGCATTCAATCGTTAAATTGAATTCGTTATTCAGTCATTTTATTCTGTTTGCATGGTTATGTTGTATTAACATTATATCGTAGCTATAACTGTTATATATATTTCTGCGCATTTACACAACTTTTGTACTGTAATATCAGTTTTATTATTTACTTTGTGTACAATGAGTTTCAAATATGTTACAAATTAATATACATTTTATTTTGATTCTTTTACCACTATATATCTAGAGTTATAAATTTCTTCTGTCATGAAGTATTTGCTGTAACATCACCTTATATTGTTTATACCCTATACTGTTTATCGTATATTGTATCTGACTATAATTATTGTCGAAAAACTATCATTTAATTATATTCTTCTGAACTCTATATACATTATATATCTGTTCCATATATATATTTTCACCGACCAAATTCAATCTACTGCCCCTGCTATATATCTGCTACATGTCCGTACTATTTATAATCGACATGTGTAAAACTGCATATCAGCCAGCCACTGCTGGTCTATTTGTTAGCCACCAAATTAATGTACATTATAGACACTTCTATTTATCTGCTTCCCTATTGATTTTTTTCTCCATATAAGTATGCCTAGATTGTCTTTTTTTCTTTTTCTTTTACAACAACCATACTTGACAATATAACACGGAATTGTAAAAAATTGCACATTTTAACGCCTTAATATTATTGTTTTACGTATATCTTAATGTATTTAACTTTTTTTTAATATTTAAAAACTGTCCTCTCTCCCGTCCTTTCTGTTTCTGCTTATATCTTTTTTTACAGCTTACACTTTTATTCCAGGCATTTTATATATACTATTTGTAGATCGAAATAAATATAGACATTGGGGCATGATAGAAAAATTAACGAAAAATGTATGTAACTCACAAATCACAATGTTTCACATTCATTAACTTATATCTCCAATTCTACATTTTAGGTTGTTTAGTTAATTGTATTAAAATACTTTTTATACATCTTATTAAAGATTACAACTGTATTCTGCTCTGCTCTTCAATTTATAAAATGTAGAATTTAATGTTGTAAAATATAAAATGTAGAATGTATTTTTTACCGCCTGTTATTATGAACCCCAAAAATAATGACGATCTCTTATTATGTTGTTGACTAATTTTTAAAGCTTACTTTTATATAGTCTCTCTTCTACTATAAATGTGTCAAAAAATCTATTTAAAATAAAAAGAACTAAAAAGTGGACGTGAAACTTAAACATGTTTGGCTTAATCTCTTGTGGCTTTATATCCATTATTTTACGAAATTGTTTTGCTTTTGTATATTTCCTTTATTGTTGGATTCTGTTATTCATTATATTTAGTAGGCCTATGTTTAATTCATTTAAATGTATATCGTCTTTGTAATGTATTACAAGTGTGGCCGAGTTATATACATATATAGATTTATGAGGATGATTATGGAATAAGTTTGACATAATAAATCGATCTGAGTTATAGAATTTTATTTCAGAATCGAAAGACATATATATCAATTATTGTTGATAAATACCTGTAAAATACTCACTTAGAAATAGTCATAAAATTTAGGACATAGAATTCTCGTTTAAATTGTTTAAATAATCTGCTTATTTCATCTATCCTTGCTTTTTTATGACTCGGCCAATACACTACCATTCGGTATTATTTTAATGTTTAGTTATATTTTTATATATTGTAATCGTAAGTTTTTTTAACGAATACAAACATATTCAAATGAGTTTAAATACTATGCCTAAAAAAGTATGCCATCTACAATTTTTTCTTACCATTGTGTACCTTTGATCTGTTTTGGATCAACTATTAATTGTGTATTTTTAATCGATAGGAAAGCGTGTAGGTATCCATATCCTTTATATACGCCTCGGCCTGCTACATTGTGACGACATGTATGCACATCCAATCACATAATTTATTGTTTTTCATTAACCCGATTTTCTTGTGGGAACATGGGAAATAATTATATCATCAGTCTTGATGTTTTAACAATGGAATTCTCGCTCTAGCTTTTACTTTGGGTTTTGTTTTTATTAAAACTATTATATTATATAGTAAAAGAATATTGTTTTCCATTTATTTTGCTATTGAGGATATGTAACTTTGTTTTTTTCTGCTAAAAATGGCCTTTTTTTAAATTATATATTATATGATGTTAATGTGTTGAGTGGTGTATAACTCACCTCATTTTGTATGCTGATCGGGGGATGTCTCCTCTGCTGACTTGGCTCAAACTTAACTGGATAAACGCTACCTACCTATATATTGTTATATTTTCTGTATATCCGTATTCCTTTCGCTTGCCAGAAATCACTAAGACTTATTAGAAACTTTGTCACTGTAGAAGTATATACATATGTATTCGTAGGTTTAGTCCAATCTTGAATTTAACTATGTTATGTAACTCGTCCGAATTTGTGTACTTTTTAATGTTCTATTATCAAGGTCAGGATGTGACAAAAATATTTTCTCACTCACCTAAAAAATATATAAGTAAATTTTCTGCATTATTTAATATAATATACTGGATTATTATATTTCTGACGCATAATTCCGACTTCCAATAATAATTAGTCATTTAGTTACTCATTTTATTTTAATCTTTATTAAAAGTCATTTTTACCATTTCGTTTACTGTTACGTTCGTATATTCCTTTCTCTCATATTTTACAGATCTTTTCAATTTATATATACACTTGCTTGTATTATTCTTAAAAATAGGTTTGTTTTTTATATAATTTGACCTATTCCACATATTAATCGAAATGGACAATTTATTTTAATAATCTAGTCATTTATATATTATATTCCAGACGAAAACACTAACTAAAAGGAATACTTTTTCCATTTAAAAATGTTACATATCTATCATTTTAGTGTAGAATAGATTGCAGTATATTTTTAATGAATGTATTTTGGGCACTTTTAAAGTGGTATTCAACCAAATGTACATCTTTTTGTATGCGATTTGTACCATATAGATATATATTGTCAATGCTTGTTTTTCAGATCTTTTACAGAATCAAAAAGATGTAATCACGTTTTCTTATGATGCGAATTGTTAATCATGATATGTGTCTTATGTTGTGAAATTATATATCCTCTTTAAAAATGTGCAAACTGCATAGCAGATTTATTTCTATCTTAAAATGTTATCGAAATATTTGATTTTATGGTTTCTTTACTAATTTAAAGCTATTTAAGTAACGCTTGTAAATATAAGCTATCTAAGTATTAATTTGTTGGCCAATTTAAAGCTATTTTCTCGCTCGAGTATCATAATTTACACAGGAGAGCTGTTGTTTTTGGTATTTATCTTTCTTTTTATGTACTTTAATAAAGCGCTTTGCATTTATATCTGTGCATTTATTACTTACATACAATTATGGATCTACAAGTTCTGTCATATAATATATTTAATATTTTAATATAACAACGTTACACGATAATCAAGGTCGCACAAGTAATTTTTTTCCACACAATTTCATTTTAACAAAATTTCTTCACAGGTTTACTGTAAAATTATATTTATAACATTTATAGGTTAAGAAATGTACACAATATTGAAGGTAATTCATACACATTATTATTATTGTTTCATGTTATATTACATATTATGTATATTTTTTAGTTACCATCCGATTTTGTTATACTTTTAATATAGGTAAATATGATATATTCGATATTTTTTTAGTATCTTAATAGTTTCAGTTTTATCTTCTCTTTTTTCAATGTTTCGTTTTTATCATTCTGGTTTATGATTAACAAAAATTATTTATCTCTAACGCTCATTCTTTATATAGACATGTATACATGTAATTGTTTTAACGGGAAGCAGTTTTAAATCCAGTTGCAATCTTCTAAATATAAATAATGTTTTGCCTTTGATAATTGTGTGAATTCGAAATAATCTCTCTATTATATCTCTCTTATACTATGTAAGTATTGCAGACACCAGGCTTTTGCGAGTGTTGGTTATTTCACGAGTAATTTCTCTATACGTATTGTTTAATTAATATATGTATCCTTACATTTACCTTCCTACCACATGTATTTTTGTCGAGGAAGCTTTGGTATTCGCATGCGCGCAGCGGACGCAAATGCAAACATGGCTGTGTTGGTATTTAGCCATTCTATCATACCTTTACAAAATGTGTCTTGCCCGTTTTGACCGCAAAAATTATTTCTTCATCACCACCACCATTTTTTTCACATCACTTTTCTTTTGTAATCAAAGCTTATTTATCTTAAAATATTACAACATATATATAGTTTGTGTGAGTGTATGTATGTATGTATTATATATGTAAATCCTTACATACATATTTGAAGGTGTGTTTATTTTTATTTATACAAGCCTTTTACTTATATGTTTTTTTATATACATATAATATTATCCAAATCATATATATCTTTCTGTTATTACTTCGTTATGTATGTATAACCATGCATATGATATAAATACACATTCATGGCTATAGAGAAATTGACACACACATAAATAGACTAAAGTATTTGTTAATTGTTTAGAGTTATCAATATTCTTTCCAAGAAATTATTTTGGAATATTAAATATTTTGCGCTATTAAAATTCTGTTTTTTTCTTTGATATTTGCTCAGTGCTTCTTTGACATATTTATGCATTACTAACGGGACCACTATACCAGTTCCACATCCCTATTCCATTGTCTTCTTTAGTATATGTTACTGCAGATTCACTTTGTTGTCAATTCGTGAAATATACATTAAATATTATTTGCACGAAAGTTGACTACCTTGTCTTTGTTTATCCAAGCATTCGTTATACGTAAATACAATATGAGGTAACATAAAAAAGATTCTATTTTACTGTTTTTAAAAAATAGTTATGAAATTGGCTTTTCTTCATGATAACAAAATTTAACGTGTCTTCTGTAAGAACTTTTTTTGATAATATTGAAATTAAACGAGAGTAATACTACTTAATTCATTTTTATTCTCTAGACAACTCCGTGTAAACCAAATAATGGTTTAACAGACAGAAAAGTTTTCTTATTGTAAATTTATTGTTAACGGTCTTCACAGGCAGTATTTGAGAAATAAACTAAAAATGGAAATAGGGTAACACTTAATTACTTACAATATCTTATTGTTAGAATTCCGTTATCTGGGGTAACGTTTAATTGGACTAAAATAGGTCTGGTCTTGAATCAATCAACAGAAGTTTGTAAATCATCAGAGATTTCAAAAACACAGGATTGAGATAAATTCGGAGCAAAATTTCATCCACATTAATATAGTAAAACATACCAATTTAAGATTGGAAGATGTTATTTTGAGTGGTTGCTTGGACAGCCTTTTGACTGAAATATTTTACAATTGTTTATTGTGGTTATATTTAACATTTTTGCTTATATAATTGAAAATGTTGTGTTAAGCTTCACAGATAAAACTCTTAGTCAGTCTTTATGACCTGTTTTATATAAGTGTGACATATTGAATGATGAGTCCAATATAAGTAATGGATTAGATTTAAAAAAATCGTATTATGTAGCTCATTTTTTGTGTACCTATAATACATGAATATATTTAAACCGATTGTAATGAAAGTTATGCAATTAATACATCAGTTTAAAAAATATTTAATGTTTTATTTGTGTGTAAATCAGAAACAGGGATAAAAGTAATTTCTTTTTGAAATAATGATATAATGAAACTTGACTGTATAATTACTTTAAATATGTAGGATAGGCTACAAATTCTTTAAACGAGTGATAAACAAAGTAAAAATAATTGCGCATACTAAATTAAAATTAATTAAACACGCAAATTCAAACGAAGTTTTAACTCAAACAAATTAATCTAACACATTGCCTTATATTGCCACACATTGCCGCAGTATTCCATATACGTCTGATTTAAATTTTATAAAGAAATTTACTTTATACGTGTGATTTAGTAATTATTAATAATTATAACTTTTTTATATGTAATTTATATTCGTATGTTAGATGAATCTTACATTAATTAAATTAAATAAAAATATTTCTATGCCTATATTAATTGAATGCTTATTTGCATGCATAATTCATTCTTAATGAGCATAAATGTCATTTAACAGCTATTTAACTTTTTAAATTAAAATAATCATTTAATCACATTTGTTAGGTATACAAGTTTAACAGGAACTTATAAGGAATAAATTCTATATATCTCTTTTGTTATTTCTCTAAATATAGGCATACGTAATTAAACGAAATATATATTTATGGTTTACTATACCGTCTATATATGTACCCGTAGGTATAAGCAGCATAGATATTCACTTTTCGCATGACCAGAGCCTTTTGAAATATTTATGAATCGCTGGCGATATTCCCATGGTCCGGACCTTGTGCAGGATCATTCTATGAATTTTAATTCCTAGGGGTGTTCTAGTGACAGTGTAAAATTGCTGCCAACTTCAATACAGTTTCAATAACGAGTGTTGAGTGACGACACTAGGGTAAGTTGTTGATGTTGAAGCTCTTCACTAGATACATGACATGAGATGTTGATAATTGTTAAAGAATGACTGCGAGGGAGAATAAGATAAATAAATAAAAAGGAACCTTATAGTCGTCTCAAATATGCAGCAATAATTAAATTTTATGAATTAAGAAAATGAGAACTTTGAATATCAAAAGACTATAAATTAAACGAAAAATTAGACTGAGTTGGATTATCTATAAGAGTTTTAAACATATATGTACATATTGCTGTCTAACGCTACGAAATGTTAATTCTTTGCGTTGTCACTGCGAGGTTGTACCGTTGCATGTATGTTTCTGTCTTGACTATTTAATGGTATGGAAATGGTGAAAATTTTAAGAAAGAACTACAACAAAAGCAGGAAACGGAAGCCAGTTCGCGCAGGTAAAGAATGAAAGCATCGAACAAGATAACGACTGTGTGCCAATTATCTGCCAGTCGAATTTCTATCCATCCCCCATTTATCCCATCTCTCCTTAGTCCTGATCAACCGTCTTTTGGAATTTAATTTATCAGGAAAACCTAGAGCAAGGAAGAAGCTTAATTAAAGTGAAGTGGGACAACAATTCATTAAAAAAATTCGCAAACAAACTACTCATGACATCCGCATGATTGAAAACTGTACTACTCACACGGATATGTATCTTGAGTCTTCAAGTTTTCAGGTCTTGAATCTGCTATTTCTTTGTTTATTTTTTATTGCCAGTTTTCCTGGAGTTATGGAAATCTAGTTTCATTTCTCTCAGTTTACTCATTCTGTTTCAATCATTTTCGTGTTATTTTTTTAAAATAGAATGAAGATAGCAGAGAATAAATTGAAAAATACAGATTAAAAACGTTCAACCACTGATGCATTTTTGCCTGCAGCAGATATTAAGTTGGTAAAATCAACTCAAAAATCCTTGCTACTTTCGGGGCCAAAATTCCATCAAATGTTTCCTGGTGTATGCAGTACATATAGTAAAGGCTATGCGAATTGTTAGTACTCCCCTAATATATACGTACCCAGTCTAACCTTTATGCTGTATAATAAAAGACTCCAATCTACAAAAACACAGCACTCGGAAAAGCAAACGAGAATACGACAGTCGATTACAAGTTTGAGTTTTAGACTCGCCCGTCAAATCCGCCTTACGTTCGAATGAACCTGCCAGTCAGAAGTCTCAGGATGGAGTTGGCAAGTCAGTCATTTTCCTCGAGTTACAGTCGGGAATAATATGCAGAAAGAAACCAAGTCGCAGGAAAATCGAGGTTGTGGTCTCTGGTAAAATACTTCGAAACGGAGGTCGGAAAAATAGGATGCGGAAAGAGTAGTGGTGTGCGGTTAAAATTCAAATCAGTCAAGAGGAAATTCGTGCAAGCTGCTTATCAGAGTTTGAGCAGACGGCAAGCCGAACTGTAAGCAGTAGGCACCATAATGCAGCAGCTAGCTGGATAGTCGAGTTGTATTGAGTTCGTCAAGGTCTCTGGAGACTCCGGTCCAAGTTTCGGTAACTTCGGTAGTTCCAGCCTGCACGTTCGGCAGATGTCACGGAAGGAGTTTATTCTCTCCTTGTTAATATACCCGAGATGAATATTATTCTGGTTGGAAACTGCTTATTTCCATACATTATGTTTTACAAGCACTGACATTTAATCATTGTATTATTTGGCACGGTATTCGTCATATATTTTTATACCTGGGACTAAGCAATTATCATATTATATGATTAAACACAAAATTGAAATATCTCTTTATTACATTATAGTTTTGTTATATTGTATTATATTGAATGGATTGAGTGGATTAAAGAATTTAACATTTATTTATATATTTAAGTTTAAAAATTTATATTGATTGATACAAGGAACAATCCTACTATTTTTTTAAAGTATTATTATTATCAGCTACATTATTCTCAGCTGCAATTGGTTTATCCATAGTGTTCAAAAATATTTAAATAAAAGTAGTTATTAAAGATAGCATATAGAATGAAGGAAGTGGAAAGTGTTTCAAATAAACCATATTTAAGAAAAATGAAATATCGTAAATGCTTTTTGCATTCTAAATAACATGTAAGTTGACCAGTTTCGGTTAAATGGTAGCCACTCTTAACTACAAACCTATTAATAAACAAAACATAAAAAAATTAAAACAGACAAACAAGTAAATTCCAGAACAAAATATGACAAGGTTTCTTTTGGTTTACATTTGTTTTAGTTATTTTATGTATGCATTAATATTTATCTACTAGCGGACTTTGTATTATATAGTTTTAAAATATTCTGTTTCTGTGTGAAAATAATTTGAAAAATATCTGTAAAAATTATTAATAACTTTTATAGTTTTTTGCATTAATTCTTTTAAATTTGTTAAACTTAAAATATATTTGACTAACAACTTACACATGGTTGAATGTTGATAACTGATCATAAAATTACTTTAGATACAATGCGTCATGATATGCCAATTTAAACAAAATATAAATAAATAAATAAATAAAATTAATGATTTTAATACTAATAATTTTGCAATGTTTTAAATTAAAAATCAATAGGCGTGGAAACTCTGTATAATATTACTCTATGATGCTTTGTATGCAACAATATGGGTAAAAATTATTTCATCAAAACAATAGATAGGTATATAGTCTCTTTGATTTTCAGATATTACAATTCAGATATCACCTATTTTTTCGAATTATACAAAAAGCTTTTTATGTATGAAAAATCCGAAAGAGCGTCAACAAATTGAAAATCACTCTTTCTATAACGTGAAATGATATAATTTGAGTATTTTATAAACTTGAAAATAGAAGTATATCGGCTATTAGTACATTGATAACGATTGGTACTCTGAAGTTTTATAAATATTTTCAAATAACCATATTACTTTTAATATTCTTATTTAAAATAATTGATGAAGTTGCAGGATTATAGCGTTGAACTGATACGCATGAATAATATAGTATATATTTTTTCTAAGATATCATGTTTAGCCATTTGTAAATGTAGTTGTATAATATAAAACGGTTAACTTTGTTAATGGTCATCTTGAATTTCAATCCTATATAGGCCAAGAGATTATTTTTCATTTTGGAAATTCTAAAATTCTACAAGGTATAATAAATATACATTAAGATGCTTTAGAAAATGCTTAATAAAATTGTCAACATATTACTAAATAATTTGTTTAATAAGCAAGACTTAAATTGTGGGTTTATATTTTTATTCAAGGGATTATTGTATTCTAATTAATAATAATTAATCTATTCTATTATTATACTTATTCTCACAAATATCTCACATAATTTATGTAATTTTCTAATAAGATAATATCTTAATTTCAATAATTTTTCCAGAATAAGCGAAATAAAGATATAATGGTTATTTAATCAAAGCATTCGACTTTCAAATTGCTACTTGTTTAAAATAAATAATAATGATAATTGGTGTATATATGAAAATCACATGAACTGACATATTCACTAATATTTTTCAAGTCATATAAAATACACATGTAATTAAAATTACTAGAAAATATTTGCATGATGATGTTGATAAATTAATGTTTAGAAGCTAATACAAAGTAAAAATTTGGGAAATCAGTAATGTCTGCGATCTTTATAATCGAAATGTGTACCTACAATCATAGACATTTAATTACCTTATAGTATATCTATATATATATATGTAGATGTCTATATGCCTATGATATACATAAAACGTATTACTTTTCGGTAAAATCGAAGGATATGGTATAAACTTTGTTGTTTTATATACACTTTAATCTATCCATATATATATATATATATGCACATACATATATTTAAATAGAAATTAAAAATTGTTATCGACTACATAAATATATAGAAATTATAATATTAAAATATTATGCTGATATGATCTACTAAGCTTGTAGTAGCAATTAATTGTTTTATGTATGTACATTATAGTCATAATTTGTCTTCAGTAGCTTGTTCGAAAATCGATAGATTACATTAGATTACATTATATCTAACTATACACCTATCTATATACATATCAACATACGAAATGTATACAATCTATTGGTATTATCTGGCGTGCAAAATGTGTTAGAGCCCTATATATGGTATGTGAATTAACTATTGACTATTACTGTGTATAATACTGTAGATATATGTCTATAAATATTTAGAGACAACTTTAATAGTACCGAATTTCACAAATAATGATACTTGATATATATATATATATATATATGCATACAAGAGTATATTAAATTAAGTTTTCCAATGCTATTGTCCATGATAGCTACATACCTATTTCTATATAGATACATACACTCATAAAGAAGATTCAATTCAGAGTTTATAGCTTAGGAATAGCCAAGTGTACATGTTAGATATCATTTCATTTTGTCATTCAAATGTGTCGTAAACAGGCAGCATGTCATGGTATGGAATATGGTTATGTTTACGCCAACACATGTTAGCAATTAGAGTAACATGTAAACGACTATACAAATTTGTAATTATTATCCCTCGCAAAGGAATATAATTTCTGGATGTTGTGACTATAGTTGGTAATACAGCTTATAGTACTCCGTATTATATTTTAAACTCCTGCTCCTTTGCGCTTCCAAATACAATGAGGTATAATTTTTACACTTTCTAGCAGAGGTCTTGAAACTTCGCATGTAATTAAACAAAGACGTTTTGTAACATATTCCATTAAAAATATACTCCCCCTCCCCCTCCCCTCAGTATGGACAAAATTAAACAAATATCAGCTGTCTTTGAATGTTTAAATTAAATTGTGTATCAAAGGTTTTTGTGTGGTGACAAACATTTAAAGAATCCTGAAACCGGCATGTGTTTTCAAACTTTTGTTAGATAAGATAATAAGTTTGACAATGTAAATGAAACTAAATTTTTTGAATAATTTTGTATTTAGTGGTGAATACAAGAGTTTATGGGGTGGCATACAAATATAAAAGATCGATAGAAAGAAATATTAGTGACAACATTTGTAATCTGAAATGATAGCAACATCCGGTCTTGTTCAATACAGATATATATATGCCGAAGACATACAGTTCATTTAATTACTAATGTGAAATGTTTCTACATATAGAAAAATAATACTTTTAAGCCTTTTTAAATCTTTAGAGTGACAGTGAATATCAAAATTGTCAAAACTGCTCAAATATGTCTCAGTCGATTTCCGGATGCCACATGGACCTCATGATGTTATTGTTAAGTTTAGTCTAACATCTCCGGTTAACTTCACCGTAGTGTTTATTTATTCGGCAATCGTAAAAGTAGATCAATGGAAATATATTTAATTTAATCGGCATTAAGAGAAAATTAGTATAAAGAAAGAAAGAAATTTTATTAGAAATATTATTTAATAATTTATTCTTATTTTACAAAGAAATATTAACCTTTAAAATATAATTAAAATACTATTTTAAAAATTTAAGGGTCATAATTAAATGATTTGTTCTTTATCATTTGTAATGTTTAAAATCCCTTATTTAATGAAGAACAAAGTTTAAAATAATATTCCTAATACAATTTATTTATTATTTTCATCTAAATTTCTCCTAATACAGGTTAAAATGATTATAGTCACATTTGACCTATTTTTTCTATTGCTGGATAAATAAGCACTTTGTAAATTCACTGTATAAATCATTCAAACCATGGAGTAATTATACAAAGTGTTCACTCCTATTAATTATGGATACCTACAGTTTAATACTACTATTTACCTACCTGAAAGCTTATGCAAAATATTGTTTTTAAAACAGCGATTAAATCGTGTATGTAATAAAATAGTTTGAGATATACAGGCAATAAATTATTTTTTATAGACAACTTACGTATGTTAAAATTGTATGAATATATATATTTGTTCTTAAAATTAATTTAATAAAAATATTTAATACTACTTTTTTCATACCAATTTACATCCAATTTATTAAAATAAAACGTTTTTTATTCACGAAAATTTACAGCGCGATGTGTATGAAATCGATAAGAATGAACACTTTTTGTATAATCATTACTCTATGATTCAATCTAAAATATTAATAATAATAAAATATATTACTAATTTTTTCATTTGTGTATATTGTAAAAAATTATTTAAAAGTTAAAAGGCAAAAGATCAAAACATATGTATACCTTCAATTAACATGAAATATAAATATAAATTATGTACATTAAATATTAAAGTTTACGACACTAAGGTCAACTACAATGATTTCAATAAATTCGGATATTAAAATAATATGATATAATTCATTTCATCATGCCAATGTATGTATAAAAATTAGCTTAATAAAAACCGCATTAGCGCAATATTTATATGATGAAAAGGTTATGTAGAAACTAGTTTGAATGTAATTTCAAAGATGTAAAATGCTTACTTTGTTAACATGAGAAAGTAATGTGATAGGTATGTGTAGTTAATGGCATGACGAAAGAGTATAAGAATAGCAGTTTATTAATGTATACGCGGGGTTACACCTGTAAGCGCCTACTCGGATAGTCAAAGAATTAAATAACACCATAGAATACTTTGATAAAATGTATAAATATTTCTTTGATTACATAAAAAATTATGTTATAGTTTAATGATAATGATAAATTGTTATCGTTTTTAGAAATTTGTTTGTTCATTGAGAATATCAAAATTAAATCCAAATTCGTAATTACAAATTGAATTATTTGCCTGAATGATTTCCGTAAAATGAAATCAATAAAAACCTGAAAAAGCTTAATTGTGTTTTATTTTAATGTATTCGTATTTTAAATTTTTTTAATGTAATATGCTACCAAGAAAATAAAATTTATAAATTTCTCTACTTTTTATTATTATTTCTAAAATATCCTTACATAATATATTTTTAATATTATTTCGGTATGTTTATAAATCTATGCCTCACTGATATAGAAGATTTGAGGTCTGTAGTCTCAATTGAAAAATATATTTTACAAATAACTTATAACTGTTAACTTTAATATAATTAATATACAAAATATATTAAAATGAGATTTTTTATAAGCAATTTAACTGCTTTTATTTGTTGATATTTATTTAAATATTTGTTAAATACATAAATAGAGTAAAATTGTAAAATGTTATATTTAACTACGTATTCAATTTTTTTTTAATTCTTATAAAATATCAACAATAAAATTAAATATATCAAGTAAATAAAAACAAAAATAATTTTAATTTTTAATAAAATAAAATATTTTTACATTGAAAAAAAAAATAAGAAAATGTATAAATATTATGTAATCTTAAGCTATGTTTAACATTTTGTTATTTAAACTAGTTATAAGTCGTTTTTTAAACAGAATTCATTTAGGCTCATAGAAATATTAATCTGGCGAAATATATGCTAATTCATACTAAAAATGAAGAGATTTTCTTTGAAATGCTTTGAGTGATAATTCTATAAATTTAAGCTTTCACTTTATCATACATATGTATGTATTTAAATATATACAATCTGTTAGTTAAACATCAATCAATAATAATAAATACTTGCAAAGTTATTATTTTGTTGAAATATTAAATTTGAAATTAACGAATTATCCAAAGGTCCCCCAAAGGCAAGTAGGACAGTCGCCCTTCCAATGATAATAAGTAAACCTCTATGTGTGCATATTTGTAGTTTATCTTATACCCATCTGAAAATCGTTCCCACACTGATGACGCCAGGGCGCTTTCTAAGGTAATACATTAGGTTATCGATTTAGAGGGGGATTAAATTTTTAATTCACCATTTCAAGAAACTTAAGTATTTCTTCTATTTACTTAGTCATTGCACTCAGTTTATTTGTTGCTCAATAACTTCATAATAAAAAAACATAGAGTAGGGCCGGTATATTTACATAAATTAAAGCATCTGAGCTGAATTACGAATTTTAAACATTAACAGTCATACATTTGAATATTTATACCTATAAGTTTATGAATAACCGAGGATGTAAATTTATTTTTAATAAAGTATTAGGTATATCTTTGATAAGAAAAAGGTTTTGAGTTCTAATCAATTTCAGATTGCACTTATCGAACAAGAATGACTCGACACTGTATATTAATAACATTAAGCACTAGACGTAGATAAAGTCGAGAAACGAGATATCTTCCATCTACACCGAAGCAAATAACATTTTCAGAGGAAGGGAAGAGAAGGGAAAGAAGTCAAACGAAGGCGAGTTCGTTTCAGTGAAAGATTGGAGCTGCTATAACTCTGGAACTGCAGTTCATTCGTCCATAGTATGCTTGTTTGGTATATACTGTTAGATTTCATGAGATGTTGCCATTCCAAACCATTCTACCTAAAGCAGTGTTTCTAGTTCGTTCTATAACAAAGCATCCTCTGGCTTTTATTATTACGAACTGCTGCTGCAGCTATAATTGTAAACCCGACTTCAGTTTAAACTGCAAAGGAGGTAAAAGAAACGAACGAAAATTTAGAGAGAGAGCGAGAGAGAGAGGGAGGGGGGGGGGGGGACGGGACTCACGGCTTACTCAAGAGTCGAAGGCAAAAGAGAAAATGACGGCATGGCTCAGTCTTGTCTTGCAAAGCTCATTCTCTTCCTCTCTTTTCTATGCGTCGTCTATAGTTGAGTTGTTCGTGTCTGCTCCCATGCTATCGCTTCTAATCCCCTATCTTTTAGTTCTGTTGAGAAAGAGGAGATGGAGGGCGTAGGAGAAGCAAAGCAGTGAGGCAGCAGTCAGTCTTGCGTTGCGCTATTATTTCCTGTTGAAGAAGGAAAGAAGGCAGCTTGGATAGCATGGCACAACTCGACGACGTGGAGTGAGGGGAGAATGGATTTAGAGCAAAGCGCCAAGGGGAGATGAAGTAACTAGAGGGGGAATCTTTTCGCTCAATCCATTCGCAATAACAAAATAACAGGGAGACGTGGGGGCTAAGTTAGGCTGGGTGGGGAGGAAAAGAGATGAAGAGAGTGAGAGGGAAGGAAAGAAATATTTGTAGAAATGAAAGAAGAAAAAGAAGCGAAAGAGGGGAAGAGAAAGAAACGATAGGGGAGGGGGTGGCGGAGAACAGGGTTACAGAACAATCGATGCCAATTTGATTATGTTAGAGGAGGATGGCGTTAACTGGAGTTACGTCTCTCTCTCTCTCCTCCAACCCGGGATGAGCTCAGTCTCCTATAAAGTTGGCCTCAATTTCTCTCCGGTAAGCAGAGCTCTTCTCGCTAGCGTCAGATGAGGACGAACCCAAACTCGGCTTGAGGAGCTGACGATCCAAGACAAACTCGGACGACTAGCGCGTGGAAACAAATGCGACTGTAATGTTTCCAGTCGTTTACCAGTCATTACAAATGGACGAACACGACAACATCGGTCGTTACCAGCTTCGTCGGTTGTTGATTTTCTCACTGAAAAATGATGTCACCAATTCACTGCAATATACGTTGCACATCCGCGCGCGTTCCAATTTCTTCAATCTCGGGGCTTTTCGGGCTTTCGAACTTAGGTAGCGGATGTCACTACAGTGATGGCTCATGGGTAAGATTCAATTTCAATTATATACGTATCTCTATTTAGGTATATTCTGCTCTTCTACATAATACTGTACCTATCAATCCATTGTTCTTTCATAATAATATAATTATCGCCAAATAACAGGTGAATTCATATTAATATCTCACTCATAAATTATTTACATCGCCTTTTTATTCCTTGTTAATTGGCAGTAAATTATTAAACACTAATAGTATGTTTTATAAATCTTAATCAAGCGTAATAAGCGTTCCATCACCCAGCTCTACTCTTCTTGTGTATATTGTTTTTATTTGTTATATATGCCATAGATTAAATCTCATTATTATTAATGAAGGTACTAGCAGTAGCATAGTATATATGGTTTAGGATCCCTAGAGACATTGATTTCAAGGAAAATAAACTACATTAAGAGGAACGAAAGAATACTATACACTTATTACTTAAATTATAGTTTCAATTGAACTGATCTATAAATAACTAGTGACTCAACATAATTTATGTAAGATAATTAAAGTTATATAAATACAATTATATGATTAAAGATGTATGACGGTAAACGAAAAAGATTATTGCATACATAAAAAATGCTTTTAACCTTGAAACGTTTTATAATGATGAATTGATTTTTTAAATAATATACGCCTCATATAATATGAATATTATGAAGTCCTCAACACTTCATAAAAATAAACTCCCTTTGTACCTATATACCTATTTAGGCAGTAATAGAGTGATACATCCCAATCTTATTTTTAGCAACACTGCATTATTCTAATATTCTCTGTCTTCCTTCAGGCACTGGGTGGCAGTGATGTCAGAGACACTTTTACAGTGAAGTTTAGTAGTCGCGCTGTATATTGTAGAGTATATTGACTGTAATCTGAAGTAGAAATCGTCTGCAATAGGCACTCAGTCTGTATATACATACATACATATTATATGGCGCATTCATCTCATCCCATTCCATCCCATTCCTATTAACTGATTGTTACGTTTGTGAATACAAAGAAAAGAGGGATTGATTGTGTGTGTTGACTACTTTAAGAAACAAACGCTGCGTCCTCACTGTCTATACGTTATAAGAGAGATTGTAGCAGTAGTATATGTATATTATGTTGTATATAGTTAGTTGTAGACCAACAGGCTTGCTTTTGCTTTAACTATATAATCAAGTCTCTAGTCGATTGCCGAGATGTCGATTAGGAAATAAACAACGAGTCTATGTATAAACACAGGGCAGTATGCAACGATAGGGGCGCTATAAGCTCCACCAAAGCAATCTATATATAATATAAAAACGTTAGGCCTTAGGCCGTAATACTCTTATATAACTATAACTAACCATGCACAAAAAATAAATTGTATGAACGGGAGAAAAAAAGGAGTAACAGAGATATAGGCAAGGGGGTAAAATTAACTGGCAGACGTTTCATCTGGGCAGCAGGACTTTTTGCTGTGTCACTAGCGATGAAATTTACAACATTGGACTGAAAGCGTCATAGCTGTATATAGCTAATTTAGCGAAGTTATTAGTCCTCTATAGAGTTACTAACAGTAGCGGTCGCAAAATAGACAGCTCCCGCTCTGCCTGAAACAAAGTATTATATACGGCATAACAAAATTATTCAGTGACAAGCGAGAATTCGAGGACTTTCACTAGTTTTCAGAGTCGAATCTTTTCAGTAAAAACTGATGTAAAGTGAATTGCGAAAGGGGAATAAAATAGGGGAAGAAATAAAATAAAACTAATAAATAAGTGGGTGCGAATGAAGTATATATATATATAGATAATATGAGCCTGAAAAATGTATATAACTTGTAATATTGAATTGAATTGTTATATTTAATTGCAGCTTGACGCAGGGATGTCTGTCTGTTACCAATTTTACTGATGATGGTGGTTAATGCCGTCTGCCGTTGAAGGTATTTACACATAGGTAGTCTGAGTGATAGCTAATCATAGTTTCTCAGTGTTGTAACTTCAATATACCACTGACATTTCTTTACTTGAGAAATGACAGATTTAAAATGGTACACAATCTTCGCTTTCTCAAATATATTATTTAACACATCTACATCCATTTTGCTAGGACGTAAGCGCTTCAAATAATACCAGCCTTAGACAATCCGATAAAGTTGACTTTATATTGCATAATTGATGTGGCTAATAAAAAATGTCATAATTATTTTTCGACCTAATGTTAGAAGTGAAGAAATGTCTCCTATATTTTGCGTAGTCATATGAGGACCGCCTCTTTAAATGCTGAACATTTTTATTGACATGTCTCAGAGAGCTTAGTGTACAGTCTGGGAAACGGCCTATACCGTCATGACTTCGAGAAATCTCATATTGTTCAATCGTTAGAAACGCCACAAGTGCATATAAAATTTGTGCAAATCGCGCTCTCATGACAATATTAGAATAAAAAGTTCCGTTTTGCCAATGATTGTGAGACGAGCACTCTATCATTAAGTCAGAGTCATAATGACTCACTTGCAATAATGAGGTGGAATTGTCATTTCATTGTGGCAGCTATCGCTGGGGTATTATGGCTAGATATGCACCCTCCATTGCTGGATGTACCTATACAACACTTCTTTGGGATAATGATACGTCAATGTGATAGTGTCTGGTAATAATATTATAACCCCATGAAGTCCCGAAAGTTTTAATAGAGCAATCTTGCGCTAAAACTTGCATTGAGTGGTTGCTAAATATTTAATGATTCAATGTCAGTTACCATAGAATCCGGTTTAAGGAGTGTCAATACTTCAGTTGTGGAATAGTCTGTTGGGTGAATACAATATAAATATTTTGGCAGTTTCCTGATTATAGTTTTTTCCTTGTAATTGCATAACTCAGAATTGTGAAGGTTAGTATTATACTGTAGTCTTGATAGTAAAAATTGGCAATATATATTACCCGTTTATTTAAATTTTAAAGATTATATATTTATAGCCTATATAAGATTGCTGTATACAGCAAGCATATTTGTAAGGATATTATATAAAAGTTAATTCACGTATGTATCGAAAAAGAGGAAAGGTCGTCTCATCCATCATTTCTCAATCAATTCGAAGGAAAAGACAACTAATTCAAATGAGAGAAAATATTTATAGGAGTGAAGGGCTATATGCCAGGATGAGCGAGGAAGGATTTCCAATCAAGCCTTCTGAAGTAATTAATATTAATGATAATTACCATTAGCATTATGCTGTTGTCTGCCGCATGCTAAAAGGTACATCTTCCCTCAAATATCCAAATACCCAGTCTGTCAAATCTCTCTTTTCTCTGTCTATATAGCCTTTCAATTGTTTTAATCACAGGGACAATTGTCACCTAATTTATCTTCTTTCTGTACTGACTAACTAACAGTATTACAGGAGGTAGGTATAGCTAGACCTTTTTTTCTCACGTAATCTATCGACAATTACACTTTTCCTTCTTCTCTTTTCACTATTTTATTATTGTTTTATTTTTCAGTTTATCAGCAATCAGCTACTGTGCCTCTGTCAGCATCATCTACGCTTTCGGTAAACTGCAAGATAAATTTTAGCCTCAACTTAAATACTCGGTAGATTTCCTCGAGTATGGATTATAAGAACGACGAAAGAGTGGAAGGATATTTCCTGATAAAGTGGAACTCCGTGGCGTTTACATCGTGTCTTAATAAGTCTCTAATGGCATTAAGGCACGCGGTGAATGCCAGGGTTACGCTTGAAACGACAAGATCTGTCAAGAGAAGTATAATTATTCTTTCATATAAGTAACTTCACACTTAAATTCCTACGTACATATTTGATTGATTTCATATAACTGTATAACTTCATTGTATTGATATTCGTAATAATGTTAGTATTATTTATTTACGAAACGTTATGAAATGATGTCTAAATATATTTAAAATTTATATTGTTTTTCATTATTAAAAAAATATTATTCATATTTTAATGCGGGTGTAAAAAATTAATATATCTATTATACAATTTTGGCTACATATTTTTTGTTTATAGTATAAAACTTTTGAGGGAAAAGGTGCATACATATAAACATATATCGATAATACTTGATTTTTATATGTTACATCTATTTCTGATATTGATAATTTCAAAAAATATATATCTAAAATATTTAATATGCATATATTTTGATTATTTTACGAAACATATATTTTTTGGGACTTTATGTTAAATGTATTATAATTGAATAGAATTACTTTTTATATTTTAAGCTCTATAAATTGGCACTAGTTCTATACAAAATAAAGTAATGTCTAATACAATATATATATAATAAGAAAATTATGATTTATACGTAAATTAATTTATAACAAATTTAATTAAAGGATAATCTTGACCAAATTTGAATACAAGCTCATAATAATTTGATTGATAGTTTAAAATGAATATATTTTGTATAATTTTTGAATTTTAATACTAAAAGCAAAATTTACTTAATTGAAATAAAGAGGAAAATATGAAAAAAAATATTGACCAAAATTTAAATATCTTCTATTAGATTTGATAATTTTGTTTATTCTATATCTTTTTTTTTACTGTTGCAAAATTAGATAATGTTTATCACACACACTATACCTACTAAGGTGAGTCATTTTCTTACTTTTTGAAATTTTCAATTGCTACTTTTATGTAATACTTATATATTATGTCTTACTATATTATATACATCATGTTGCAGTTTAATAAAATCGATGATTTATTTGACAAATGTTTAATAAAAAATTAATAAATATTTTATTACATTTTTATTATGAAATGAATAATTTCTTACAAATTCTTTCATTTGGTTATAATCAAATTAAAATATTGTTATAAAAACCTATTTCTCAAATTTAATTATTTTATGTTAAAAACTTTTATGCAAAGGAGTATTGTTGATGGAAGAAATTTGATGCTCTGTGGAGATGTAATATAATTATCCCATTTTTTTCCAAACTAGTCTATAATGAAGTAATAGATACATATATTATATAATAATTGTAGGAGTACCTATATGTATATATAATTAAGAATAAAACTCAAACTGCGTTTCAATCTTTAGATCTAATATTTGGAAATATAATTATTCTATACGTAGAGAGAGAGAAGGGATAACATTTATATATTTGCTAATATCCATATATTATATTCATATTGTTATAAAACACTGAAGTATTACTCAAATCATTAAATATATAAAAAATTCAATTAGAAATCTTTTAAATTTAATAGTCTAATTAAGTTATTATTGTAACAGTCGATAGCTTAAAAAACAATGCCATATTTATTAATTATGTATGATAAATATTCGATATTTGTGAATAATTGTTAACTATTACTTCAAACTGAAGAAAAAGTGAGACTTATGTCTTAATAAGATTAGCTATATTTCCTAAAAATATCTACAGAACATTCTCGTATGTATGTATTTGCCGATCTTATTGGGGAGGGAATTTGATTCTTTGAAATTCTTATTCTTCACATACATACTTTCCAGTTTACTACATTAATTATTATGGAAATAATTAACAATATATAGTAATTATTTCATAATATGTACAAATTGTTACAATGTAATTGACGTGTACAATTCTATATCCTCATACTAGCAGCAATCTATTATACATATGCAGATAGATTCTTAGTGTAATGTTAATTACGATTTAGATGTGTACGAACTTAATTTATACATGGCATCCACGAAACGTACAGTAGTTTTCTATTTTTATATAATATGTAGATGTTGTCGTCAAATTTATAGCACATGTGATAATTAAATAGAGCAAATTTAAATTTGTTCTTAATTTTGTCTGTTTATTGTTTCCATAATTTGTTTGGATGATACTAGGCCAATATTACAAATCGGTAGCTAGATGCTGATTTATAGTTAATGGTTATATTTTCGTTAACAGAAAATATATATTCACCTATTTTTAAAATGCTAACTCTTAAAACTTTCCGAACATTTCTTTTAGTTTACTTTGAAAAACTGTATACATACTATATATCTAAAAAATTCGGAGTTATAAAATATTTTAATACATTTTTTAAACTAGTAAATGGTTGGAAGCGGCGTTGCCAATAAAAATTACTAATATGCTCCCCAAATTTCTTAAATTGACGAAATTGTAGGCAAAAATTAAATTACTAGAGATCAACAAAAAAACATACATGCACATCATTTCAAAACAATTCAGGCAGTTAAGAGTTTTCGTAATAACGTCAACAGATTCTGGAGCTTGAATTCTTTTGAAAAATTAAGTATGCTGGATTGCTTCCTTCAAGGATGATATATGTACACCGTATTCGTTCATTACTAGGATGCTCCAGAGATCGTCTTATAGCGAGTGTATATGCATTCGCTAAATTGCAGTGCTTTTCAACGACGAAGTCGACTATTAAGGTAAACATTACTGTAACGATAAATAATAATTTCCGACAAACTTTCAGATAGTGCATAAACAATTTTTTAAACAATTTCAGGTGAACATTTATCACAATTGTTTTGAACCTATATATGAGTATTTATAATATTTTGACAAACCTTTTGTTAACTATGTAAAACAACCGTTTTGAAGTTTTAAGTATTATTTAATCAAACTTTTATGTTATTAATGATGCTATAAATACAGAGGCTTTGTACACAGAAAATAATGGACTCTATGCACAACTTCTAGGTATATAGTCGGAGTATGTCAGTCAATAAATCTTTGAAGTTATTCTAACGCGAAGCTTAATTCTCAATTTATATGGTACAAATCTGTTCGACCGAAGCACTATAAGATTATCGATATTTAATAAATCATTATTATTAATTGTAATTAGTTTAAAATGAATTAATTGTTTTTGAATAACATAGAAAAATATTGATTATATTGTGTTTCGGTCTATAGATGTTTACAGTAAATTAAGATCTCAGCGTCTTATTAATTTTTTTTTAAATCCTCGATGTCAGTACTCGTAGAATTAATACTCTTTCTTTATATATATAAATGCTGAATACGTTTAGTATTTAATTCATAACTAATAAATGTAAAATTACTCATAAAGTAATTGGAAAAAATCCTCCTATTAAACTAATAGCTTTCAGTATTAAATAATAAATACTTGTAACAGCTCTTAGCTTAATGCACAAGTTTGAACATAATTCTATATAAGACAGCTCCCATGTTTTAAAATTAAAAGTCTAGTTTTATACTTTCTATACAGAGAGTGAAATAGGTCTGAATAGTAATTTGGTTGCTGATGATAAGCCGGCATTATTTATGTAACACTACATGTATTATTTTTACATAAAGACATATTGTATCTATATAATATCTACTGTATTATGTAATCTTTTTGCAAGAAATTATAATATTTAGGCCAATATAGATGTATACTCACACAACACCATTAAAAACAAAACAACTTCGCCAATAACCATATTAAAATAAATGTTACATACAAAATGGGATATTGAGATTGAACAGTTTTTAAACCATTTTTTGATACTATTTAAACTATATGAATTATAAAGTATCTTCAATCTTTATAGATATAATATAAAAGTTCCCTTAAATGTATTATTTAATAATAAATTTAAATATTATATTACACTATTGCAATTATAATTACTTTGAAGATGTTACTGATGGTACTGGCAATTCTTTCTAAAATACTCTCTTTAATATGAATAATATATATTTTAAAGTAGATACCTACTTATGACGATGTTATTATTGATTTTAAATCACTAATATTTTAATTCAAGCTTAAGATTCATTTAAATCATAATTTTAAAATATACGAATAAGGAATAAATTATATGAAATATTAATATTTAAGCAGTGATATAGCTAAACATTATATTTTACAGTAAGAATTAAATTAAATTTTTAAAATATAAATAAATATATTACGAGTATATGTTACGTCATACTCTCTGTTTATACTTTAAATAACTCTTTATTAAATATTTTTATAAATATACATTAAAATTTCAATGAAATACACATCTAATAACACTGTTGTACACAGAATTATACTTAAAAATATTAAACATAATTATTAAAAAGGAATAATTATTCAAGTCAGGTAAATTAATGAATATCGCTATTTAAGTTTAACAATGACTAATAAAATAAGCTAACTAAAGAAAACAGTATTTTAATAACAGATATATAAAACTAATGATAATATAAGTATATATTTAAGAGCATAGAACTACATAAACAATAGCAATAAACAATAAGTTAGTTATTCAATGACTATGGTTAAAAATATATACTAAAATGACTTTCAGATAAGCAATACAAACAGAACACTACTACCAGCGTTAACACAAACGTTTAAAGACTTAATATATGCGGCGGAAAGTTTGGAGGAAAGTATTAATATAAATAATAGAGTTAAAATGACAAGAGTTGTCACTTTGTTAATTTTGTTAAAAGTTTTGTTTTATTAATTATTCTACACTTTAAAATAAAAAAAATGATGAATAATATTATAAAAGTTAAGTAATTCATTTTAAAAATACATGTTTCATACTACTTTTGCCTGACACTCTATTATAAGTAGTATAACATTTTAATTTTATGCGCATTTTTCGATTTAAACAACCTCATATGAAGTATAAAACGTACCCAATTTAGGCATTTAACAAAATATATTAATTTAATTTAATTATAAAATATTTTAAAATATAGTAGCACACTACTTTTCCCGATACCATATTATCAGTAGTACAACATTTCATTTTTTGTGACTTTTGCCTATTTGAACAGTTATATGAAGCCCACAATTTGTCACGAATTAAACAATTCACTTAATTTAATGAAGTCAATGTGTCAAACAACAATATGACTTTCTCCTTTCAAAATTGGTGCATCATAACAAACATATTTACTTACCTAATGTATTTCTTGTTGAGTGATAAGTCATAATAATTATTAGTCTATGATATTAATCAATACACAAACATTTTTACGTAAAACCTAATTAATTACCTAATTGAATTGTATTATTGTATTTATATTTATGTCTTACAAGTGTTATTAGTTAATTAATTAAATACATGTATCGTTTATTTAATCTTATTTTCCTGATGCGACATGTTTAAAAAATAATTATTTTATGAATAAAATAGCAAAAAATAGCAAAAAATAATGAAAAATAATTACTTGTATTTTTATTATATCTAGATATATTAACATTTGAAAAATTTGATAGATCTCGAATTAGGTATTACTTTAGCACAAAGTATTTCTAGTTAAGAGAGAATAAGTTTATAGATTATCTGAGAACAAGGTAGAACTAGCACATGTAAGTATGTATAATGTATTTATAATTTAATAACTTTATATTAGCTCAATTTTTTTTATTAAGGTTGATAATCTAAATTAACTCTATAGATTGTAGTTTGAAGCTTTCCTTGATCTAGTCAACCTTGGGTACGGGTTGAATTGGAGAACTATCGATCGTATAACTCTAGGATATATTCCAAATCTTCAGGAGATCTTGATCATTTCAGGAGATCTTGATCATTTCAGGAGATCTTGATCATTTCAGGAGATCTTGATCATTTCAGGAGTTTTTCGAGATACTATAAAATCAATAAAATGATTAGTAGGTATCATCACAGAATCTCTGGGGAGCTCCTCCATTTTGGGGATTACCCCAATTTTTTTTGTTAATCATCCCAATTATAGTTATTTCTCATTGAAATTGTAGGATGACTATAATAACAAAGTTATTTTATGGGTGATCTTTCATAATTGTTTTAAAAGCTTTTCCGAGTCTTTCGATAATAAATAATTTTGTTTAGAATTTCTTAACTTTATACATTGATTTTAAATCGATGGATATTCTAAAAATTTTATGAAACTTCTTCTCTATTGTTAGAAGGATTTTTGTATTTCTAAGATAAGCTTTCTTTTATGTCCTATGTTCTTTTTGAGATTGCACTCGATTGTTATTAGAAAGTTCCAGTGTTAAATTTAACACAACGGTCGGTGAAAGCCAATGTGATCGTTTAGAATGCGGAATATAATTTTTATGTTTAATTATCGATTCATAATCATATATTTGATTTCCAAATACTATCTTATAACATGAAGAACATTAAGAACATTACGTGAACTAATCACCTCATGAATATTTTTATAATTGGACTTAAAGCATAACTATACTTAAGAGAAATACAAGTATTTGTTAATGCCATTAGTATACTTTATTTATTTATCAATAAAATTTAAATATGACGTTTTGCATATTTCTCATTAATAAGTAAGCTGAAATTTAGTATAAATTTGTAAGGAGTATTTCAGAAACTGAATTAGGATAAGTCAACCTCAAGGTTGTTTTACTTAACTGTCCTAAAAATGTAGAGACAAGCTCAGGATGAGATTACACGTATCTCAATATTTTATTATTATCTAATGAAATTTCAATATTTTAATATATTCAAATGAAAGCTAAGAAAAGTTAAGGTATACATTTTTTTCATAAACATGTAATACAACTTGGCATACATAAGTTTCGAGGCTCGACTTTAAATTTTTAAGTTGGTTTCAGGATATATGTACTATAATCCTATATCATTATATCATTTTAGGACTATCCCTACTTAATTTCAAGCTAGGTACTATTCATATTGTCAACACTGATTTTTAAACTATTTACTGGCACAATAAGTTTGAAAATATGATTTACTTATCATACTACTTTCTATTTTTTAATAAATGGTACATATTTTTGTAAATAGCGTGCTCACTTTAATATTTATTTTGTGACTAAGGCTTAATATACTGCACAAAACATATATTAATAAAAACGTTTAAACACTTATTTTATAGTAAAAGTTTGAATTTTTTGGAACACATAAAGAACACTTTTAGAATCCATTTTGTATAGCGTGTAGATAGTACATATCCAGATTAGATGTAATTTGATATAGAACATAGGTGTCGCCAGGCATGCGCAAAATACGCATTTGTGTATATATTTTTTCAATTGGCGCCCCTCTGAAAAAAGTTACACTAGATAAAATTACCCAATTTAAATAATGCGACTATAATAGGGACCCCACATAAACATTCGATATATCCGAACTTCGATATAAGAGGTTTTCAATAAAATATAAAGGAGACATTTTAAAATAATAAATAATGTATCTGTGTTAAACATGGGTTGTAGATAATTTAAACATACTAAACGTTTCTGGGTTATAATAAGGCGTTAAGGCGTTTAAAAACGTATCTTTTAGAAGTAGGATGACAGACGAGAGACTCACCAGCCTTGCCCTTCTCCGTGTTTATCAAGATATCAGCATAGATGCTGATGATGTAATAAGAAAATTCGATGCATCTGGTCATCGACGAATCTTACTTGCATTTGACTTAACAATATTTGATCCACATTAATAATATTTACATTACATAATAGAATTAACTATAATTCCCATTCTAATACATTTTCAATTTCCAACGTAATATATTTTATATTTCAGATTTCACTATTATTGCTTTTATAATGAAATGTAAAATGAATCATAATATAGTATTTATAGTTGTCTTAAATGTATCTTCTGTAAACTATCATGATGAAACTGTTGTAATAATGAAACAGTTTATTATATATGATTATAAATTTATTTATCACTTATTTTCTTACTTATCATATGAAAAGGGGAATCTTATATACTCCTATAGGTATCGGATAAGATATCGCATATTTTCAAAAATCTACAGTACCCACCTTTTTGGGCCCCTTATAAATGGTGTGTATAATTTTTTAATGTCTGGCGGCGCCATTGTAGAACGCATGCTGAACACATGCTGAACACATGTACTTTGGCAGAAAGCATGTAGAACACGTTTAGAACATCAATAGTGTTCCCGATGTGTTTAACATTTTACAGTTTACCATATTATATATATTATTATATGTCATTAATATATTCTTATAAAGTTAATATAAAGTAAGTTTATAATTAGATTTAATTATTTGCGTTAAAAATATAATTTTAATGTATTAATTTAATGTGTTAATCAACAAACAGGGTCTTTAACAACACTGGTTTAGATCTAGTATGAATATTTGTTTCTCATTTCTTTTATTTTTTAGTGATTATTTTTATGCATGCAGTTTCCTGGCTGATCAACCTGTGTATCCAAAACGCAATATTGAAATAAGAATATTAATAGCACAAGGCTTATTTCTGTTTGCTTGTTTTAGTTTAATTTAATTTAATTTAACTTAATTTTGAGCACGCTACTCGGGCTAACTACCACATACGCATACACAGTTGTGTAAGTTTATTTATTTTAATTCTAGAGCGTTTATGTTTTATAAAATGAAAAAATAGAGATGTTTCGATCTGCAATAGGGCATCTCAGAGGCACCATCTCAAAAGATGGAGTGCATCTTTTCGGTGCCATAATTGTACTCTTTGGATAGGGATTATTACTCTCTGCCTTAACAATTATTGCCTTCTAAGAATAAGGCATTTACCTTTAGATGGATCTTAATGTCCACTTTCCATTAAAGAACATTTGTATTACGCGTTTGAAAGTGGATAATTTTGTAGTTCCACTGGAGAAATTTGATTTTTTGATTTCCAGAGAGACTTTTCAAAATAAGTGTATAAGTACGCGTAAATGCATAAATATCAACCAGAACATCATTTAGAATCTTAGCAATATAATCGGTTTCTTTATTATACTTGTCATACAAGGATATGTTGGTTCTATATAACGTGTATTTTTCTGCTGACATTTTTTAAATTGAAGTCTCGCCAATCATTAAGGATGTTAAGGCAAAGCGTCTATATTTATGATGTTCCCATTTATATATTTTGAAGATTTCTTAAAATTTTGAATTCTTGTTGCCCGATTTTATTGTCGTTTTTAGACGGAAGTGTTTTGTTAAAATAGAGTGAGTACTTGAAATGACTAACTGGAGCAATCCATCTTATAGGTTGTTTCCTTTGAAACTATGTAGATCTGACAGTCATAATAAAAATATGATTCTGCCCGCACAGTGCCTTAAATTCTTACAATGCTTAACAAATAATTATTAAGATTCTTACTTGTATTCCATTAGAAAGTTATAAATTAAAGATTTTAATTAGGCCACATTGTTGACTAAGCTTACTTTATTAAAACTTACGTTGGTATATTTTTTTAAAGCTGTTTTAAAGTATCTATTTGAAATATCTATTATTTTTATAAACCGTTGTTCTGTTTCTGAAGACGGAAAGTTATAAAAAATTTACTCGAAAGAACATATTTCTTCCTATAATATGTAAATATTAATTATTAGAAATATTAATCATTAACTTATATACAAATTGTTTTTAGATAGATTTAAGGAAAACACTCATTGATTGTTTTTTGGAAAATTTGATAAAATATAGCTACATAGAATTAAAATTGTAAAAAGATGTACAGGTAGGTATATAAATGCTGTTTCCTGAAATAAATGGAAACTACATAGGAATTATAAAAAAAATAATCGAGCTTCTGAGAAATGTTAAATATCAAAAAGATTCAAACTAATTAAATTTTTAAAATATAATAAACAAAACAATAAATATGGGCCGAAATACATTGAATTATATTGTTATGTACAGTAGAATTTTATTTCTTTAGACCTAGCGCAAAATGGAAATTGAAAAATTCTCAAATTTGTGCTCATTGAAAATAGACAATAGCCACATTTCACTGAATGGCTCCTTGCCAAATACGATTTTTCACAAGGAATATGTATGAAATCAAAGCGATTATACATTAATTTAAAAGGCTGTGACACGCTTAGGGTAAATTTAAGTTTGCAATACAGATGCGCACCGTACATAACCGTGTTGTGACGCTTTCGGTCAAAACTTTTTTCAAAGTAAATAATTCCTAAATTTCAATGATAATTTTACAATAAACTTTTCGCTGTTTTTGAAAACTTAATAAATGTTTATACATATAAAATATTGATTGAACAAAGATTTCTATCAATGGATTTCTAATTCGGCATATCTATATATTAAATATAATCAAAAATACATATAATTCTACTCTCTCTACCTTATTTCAAATGTAATTCTTAAATATTATATTTAAAATCTGTATTAATTATATTAAAAACAATTATATCTATAACTACAATTTTATGACGATATAGTAATTATTATAATGTATAGTCACTAAATTTTCATTTAACATACATAAAACAAGCATACTCATCCCAAGTTTAATACCGATTCCTTTATTATAAGCATGTTGATTTAGAAAAATATTAAAATCTTGAAATTTACAAAGCAGAAAAAGTTCATTAAAAGCGAGAAAGTCGAATTACAATAAGCATTTATATTTATTGTGAAACAGGTGTTGGAGAGAGTGAGAGAGAAAAAGAGAGGTAGGAGAAAGAAACAATTACTACAAAATTCGGATTGTATCCTACAATCATAGCAAATGACATTTCTTCGTTTCTTTATTTTTCCACATAAGGCATAGTTTTTTGAGGTGTTTGCTTCCCCCCCCCCACCAGTGATATAGATGTACCTGCTTATGCCTAACTCTACGTAGAAAGAATATTCATAATATATATTATGCTATATTTACTTATATTTTTTTTAAATAACATTCGTGCTGTTCGTTCCAGTATAGTTCAATTTGAAGGCCGGGGATGCATAGCCGATGTATAATGTATAATGTATGTGTGTGTATATACATATATATATATCCATGGAAACTAAAATATCACTATATACAATATATAGTAAACGCTCATCACATGTATTCGCGTATAATAAATATATATATATTACATTATGTATTATATGTCTCCTCACCTTTAAAATACAGAAGTGAGATTAATCTCAACAAATTCTTCGAGTTAATTAGAAAATATCAAACCTTACTCTGTAGTTTGAATTTGTGTAAGATACGCAGAGCGGTAGTCTAATGAATGTTTCGTTTACAAATTGTGCACAAATCTATTTAGAATAAAGGAAAAACAGGTGGTTACTATGGCAATGGATTTGACTAATACCATATATAATATATATACATGTATCTTAGTCAATTATCCCTATAGATATAGGTAGTATCCTTTAATTTACTTTTTTTAAACCTTCGTGCTACATAAATACACAATAGGTACACATTTATAGATAAACTAGTAATATGACTGTAAATTTAACGTTTATCTCTTACTGTTTTCACGATTAAGCCTGAGAATTATTGACTATTTTTAAAAAGGTATATATTATTGTAAGATAGGCTCTTAAATAAACAGCTATACGTAATATAATCCTGGAGAAAATAACCAAAACACTTTATATATTCCAATATTTTCAAAATTAAAACAGTAAACAAACAAAGGCTATTTAAAATATTTGATGTCTGAGTCACTTTTATCATGATGTCCAGCTAGTATATCTCTAAGCATGGAATTTTATAAGAGCGAAATTTAAACTGAGTAAAAAAGTATAACTTCGGATAAATTGCTTTCGCATTATTTATCTTTCGGTATATTTAAAATTAATCCAATTTAAATTTTGTTCATTTCAAAAAATTTTAGTAGTAGGGGAGATGCACCATTGTCACAATTGCGTGGGCGGGAGGGGGGGGGGTGGTGAGTCATGCCAACCCGACGGTTTGCG